>CAMOHE010044159.1:0-37532 GCA_946598075.1 Artocarpus hirsutus
AGGTGAGTAATGGTTTTCCCTACTGAGCATGTTGTCGCTCATCCCTGTTATATTTATCTTTTCAGGACTCACTAAGTGTGAGGTGGCTACAAGAAAAATAGTTCGAGAAGCTATGTAACTATATTACGTTGAGATTGCTTTGAATGCAAAGAATGATCTTCATGATAATGTAAGCATCTATTGTTACTTTCTGTGACTATATTAAGATTTGTTGAGGGTTGAAATGATGATGATGACAGTTGTATATTATTAAAATCTAAGGTGCTACATTAAACTGTGGTTTATTTATTTGTTTATGTCTTTATTTTAATTTAAGAGTTTTCATTTAAGTCCCGGGCAAATTACTTTGACGATTTGTGTTTATTTTCTAATCTTTATTTTATTCAATAAAAACTGTTAACCCCCACTTAGGGGCGTTACAACCCTATCCTGATCTCGATCCTAACCCCGACCCCGAATCTTAACCTTGATACCAGTCCCAAATCCTAACCCTGAGCTCAATCCTAAATCCTTGCTCCGACCTTGACATCGGTTTCAAATCTCGACCTCGACTTAAGTCCCAATTCCTGTCCACAACCCTAGTCCCAAATCTCAACCTCGACTCTAGCCCAAAATCTCGACCCTGACACTAGTCTTGACCCCGATACCAGTCCTGACGATGATACTAGTCTCGAATCTCGACTCCTACCTTGGCCCCGAATCCTAATCCCGTCCTTGTTGCCGAATCTTGAATCTTGACCTGGATCTCGGTCCCGAATCATGAATCCTAACCATGATATCGGTCTTGAATCTTAACCCTGACCTTGAATCTTGACCTCAATCCCAAATCCTATCATCGACCTTAGCTTCAAAACCCAACCCTAACCCCAGTCTCGAATCTTGAACCCAACCCTGGTTCAAATCCTGTCCCTATCTCTGAACCTAGTCTCGAATCTTGATCCTGACCATGGTCTTGAATCCCGTCTCCTTCCCCGACTCCAAATCCTGATCTTGACCCTAGTCCTAAATCTTGATTCTGACTATGGTCTTGAATCTTGACCCCGATCTTGGTCTCGAATCACAACCCCGATCTCGAACCTAAATTTTGACCCCAAAACCATTATCCAAATTTACAACATTTAAAGTATAAATACTAATACAATACAATACAATATAGTGGTTAACAAAACATTATATAGTGTAATACAACATGTGGTAGAAAATCAAGCAATGGATTGTATAACACCAATACAATACAGTATAATATAATACAATACACTGTGTCAAACATGTCCTTAGTTTTGTTAGTAGTCGCCATCTGTGTGTCGAGGCTTGCGTATGTGTATGTATGTATGTATGTATTTCTTTTTTTTTTTCAAGTCCTTTTTTTTTTGGTTCTAGATAGGGTTTGACTCTTGGTAGAACATGTTTTTTATCCATTGATTGATATGCGAATGTGGGGAAATGATATTGAAGACAAGAATCACCAAATGAAATCAGAATGGCTTGGAAGATAGTTAAAATCACAAGTTAATAGCCAAAAATATTGTATCATGTGAGAGAAAATACTGTAAAAAATTGATTACAACTATAAAAGTTCCGATAGTGTTTCTAAATATCCTATAAAAAAGTTGTCAATTTTACTTTTATTTTGATCATCAAACATTTTTGGGTTCTTTACACTTTAAGTATTACACGTAGCTTGTTTTCAAATTACGAAAGAGATTCCCGTTAAACATTTTTAAATCAAATACTAAAGTTGATTATTATTCTTAAGATCAAAGATGAACATAGGTAGGGGTTTAAATATTGTGTGCATGCATCTAAGCACCTTAAACATTTATGTCTGTTTGTTTCAGTGATTCAAATTATAGTAGTTTGAACTTTTGAGTTTGAGATGAAACGTATGAAAATTTCGGTTTGAATTGGAATTCAAATAGATATTTGGATATATAATTGATTTTGAGTTTAAAAATAGAATAAAATTTAAATTTGTGTTTGGATATGTGAAGGTGGTGAGCTTAAAATATTGAGATTAAGGGGAAGGGGGAGTTAATTATGAGTTTGGTGAGCTTTTTGGGTCAAAAATCTGAAAACATTTTTGGAGGTGGGTTTGAGCTTTTTGTATACAAACACGTTTTTTGACCCGAAAATAGGTTGTATTAAAATTTTACTGGTGGACATGCAGCGTTATTCTACGTACCGCTGTTGTAAACTTAAGGTCTATTGGTAAATGAATTCAAATTAGTAATTTAATTTAAGTTGTATGATTTGAATTAGGATTTAAATTATTATATGAATTGACATTTGGATGTACATTTAAGTTTTAATCTAAATATGGAATAAAATTAAAATTTGTGTTAGAGAAGCAGTGAAAATAGTTTTTGATTTATTAACAAATCTAATAAAATCTTAATGTTAATGATTCTAAAAAATATGCAATATAGATCTTAATTTATTCCTCTCTTCACTAGGAACAAATGAGAAAAGAATAATCTCAATTGGATATTAAATGAAGAAGTTATGATTTTTTTCCTTAAATATAAGAGAAATAATTTTAGTTTTTATTGTAACAAAGATATTCGAGTATCAAAAGTTTAGGGGTAAGAACTTTGAAAGGATTTTAGAGGAAGCAAACACCTATTTAAGAGATTCTTGATACTTGAATCTAAATTTGAATCTATTGGGTCCAAAAAACACATAAAACAAACATGCCCTTACAATCTCTACCAGTTTTGAACAAGTTGGGTACTTAAAATTAATTAGCACCAAGCCCACACACTGATGTATGTCTGGGGAGGTGTTGGCTGTATGGGCCATGGCCTATCCCTCGTATATTTGCTTATCAGCCCCTCAAAGACGACTTTCTAGCGCTTCTGTCCCTGGTCACGATTAATGTACTTGCGGCCATAGACCAAAGCTTATAATACGCTCCACATCTTTAATTCCATTTTGACTTTTATTGTTATAGATAGATAGAAAGACACTATAGATACAGATATGGTAAGCATTTTTGGTTTCTACTTCCTTGAATAAATATACCTTCAGTTGGCGTATCAATTTGACCTCTTGAATTCGAATTGTCCAAAGTAAAATATTTTTAACAGTTATAGTATAAAACAAAAAACAGCTCTTAATACTTACAGTATTTTAAATTAAAAAGTGGTTCAAGCCACCTTCTCGAACATTCTAGTATTAATATATAGTGAGTCAAAAGAAAGAAGCTTATTCACATTTATTAATGTTGGAACTTTTACATTTTTTAATTTTTTTCCTGTAGCTGACTTTAGTGGAAGCGTTGTCAAGTAAAGAGATTCTTTTTTTCCCTCCATTTTTGTTGACTATTTCTTGATCTTGATCACAGGACATGTTTGTGGCTGGAACCCCGTTTTAGGGTAGATAATGACAGAGCTGCTTAGACACCCGAAAGTGATGAAGAAGGCTCAAGAAGAGGTTCGAAATGTCGCAGCAAAAGTAGACAAAATCAAACTTACAGCATCGTCATTATGTGAAAGCTGTTATGAAGGAGACAATGCGACTGCACCAACCCGTCCCTCGTTCACCACAAGAGAGAAGACTCCTCTCATCCTCGTCCCAACGGCAAATACAGATTATCAGTTTAAGGGTTTTTAGAGATGCATTACATTATGTTCCTAAGTTGTTAAAAACCAACATCTATTAATGTATCATACCCCTATACTAAAACCAGTAATATGTACTCTAGAATAAGCAATATGAGAACACACCTAAGAGAAACAGTTGCTTCATGTAAGCTATGTTGTGTTCTAGTCAATTGCAGCATTCTCAAATGTTAAGAAAAGGAAAATAAATAAATAAATAAATACATGTCTAGAGCTGGTAAAATTTGTATACTGCTATCACTTACAAAAAGCATAGAACTTATCTTCACCAATGACGGATATTTATGAACAAAACTGCGGTACACAACTTTCTGCAGGCAGTACCAATTGATCCATCTCCCAAAAACTGTGGCTACATCAACATGTCAAACAAATGGGTGCTCCATCTTTAGCTCTTGACCCTGGTAAGTGAATCACAACAATTATTTTACCCTTAGAAGGAGTTGAAGTCAAAATGAGATACAAGAGAGTTAAGGGTGAGCCAAAGACTAAATCTTTCTATACAACAACATCTGATAAGAAAGTGTAAATCTTATAAAGGTTATGGTGCATGTATAAATTACTTTTCCTTTTCTTTGGCCTGTTCTTCCGACTCTTCAGTTGTGGATGTATATAGCGAAGTCATCTTCCCAAAAGAGTCCTTGGCATCCCCGAAAAAAATCTTTCACCTTGTCCAGCACTGTCTTGGGCTTATCTTGTGTTGGAACCTAAGTTCAAGAGCACAAAGAGATGTTAAAGGGAAGCAATTCAATTGATTGTAATGAGAAGAGAAGAGAAACATAAGTTACTACTGTAAAATGCTAAAATGAGAAGTTCTAGTTTAGATTACGGCCCTTTAATATATTAAAAACTTTGGATGATTAAATGATAGTCCAATAAGTACCTCAACAACATAATTTGTAGCAAGTGCTGCATTCAAATTGCCATTTTCCTGTACATTCAGAGAAAAACAAACTCAATACTGAATTGGAGAAAGGCAAGGCATCTTTGAGGGTGGGACAAGGCAATATCATCCAAAAAAATTAATTTGTTAATTCCACAGATGTTAAAAGAACATTACAACAATCTTGTAGCCATATCTGAATTCCGTAGCAGTCTGCAAAATTTTGAACTGCTTAAATGCTATCTTCTGAATCTCCTTCTCATCCTGTTACAACCAGCCATCAGTAACGTGTATTCAAGGATGTAGCTTTTCTAGGGAAAAAAATGGCAATTCCCGTTTCTCAGGGACTGACTGTGTGAAAAATATCGGTGTAAAAAAAAAAATCATGTCTTTCGTTGCCTAAGCTTGAAATAACTATATCTGAAAGGACAGGAAAAAAAATAAATGATGACAATTGAACGAAGAGGATTTCTGTAGGGAAAAGGTAGCTCATGATGTTCTGGCTAAATTAGTAGGAATGAGATGGAGTTATGTGGTTAAGTGAGAACACCAAAAGATTGGAAGTTAATAGAAGCTTAGAGGAGTTATCTTAATGTGAGAAAACTCAATATCTTACATTTATGTTTGGGAACTTAGAAGTGCAAACGTTAATATTATTTGGAGTTTTTACTAGCAACCAAGTATTTGTGATTATAAATTTCAGCAAAAAGTATTTGTATTTGTACCCTAAAATTGAGTCACTCATTGGGTGGAATTTGAATACCTATAAACAGCTTTGTTAAATTGTTATCTTTAATTTAATATCAGAATATTGAAATGAGAATTTTATGTCATAGTTGTTGTTGTTGTTGTTGTTATCATTCTCAAGAGGATCGACAAGACTTTAATGTTACAAGTGCAAGTATCAACGGTCCAACAAGGTTGTGTTTTCGCTAGTAATTTTCATCTTTCTCATCCGCTACCCTGCCGCATCAAAATGCTAGGAAAAGAAAAACCCAATTCTTCTCGTAAAACATATAGTGTTGGAATTTTAGTTCGGCAAATCAGCAAAATTCAAGAGATAGAAATCAGAAATCAAAAGTTCTACAATATCAAAACAAGAAGGAAAACTTACTCGGTAGATAACTGCAGCGAGATTTTTATCGAGTGTGTCTTTGCATATGTACTTGCCCAGAAAATTATCATTTGCCACTAACATGATTTTGGCTGTGGTCCCTCCTGTTGTTATACTAAGCGGGTACCAAAAATCAACCTGACCAAAAATAGCCCCTTTTGGAATTCAAAAATCTAAATTCCTAGAAAAAAAAATGATGGGTTTGATTGAAAAGTTCAAACTTGAGAAACCCAGATTCGATTTAACCGAGATCAACGGGAATTTGATCCAAGAAAAGGGAAAAGAAGCGAACATTGGCCATGCGAATGAAGATAACAAAACGTGGGTTTCCATCGTCTTCGATCTTCGGCAAGGGAGGAGGCGGAGGCCTCTGGAACTGGCAAGCCTACATTCCCTTTTTGCCTTTAGCCTCAACAACCAGTCCCGTTAGTCTCCGTCTCTGGTCTGGCATTTGCTTCTTCTGAGTCACCGACTGAGCCGAGAACAGCGAGTGCCTGACAAGCCCATCTTCGAGTGTGCGATAATTCGATGATGGAAGACGAACCACGGCGTTTAGGGACATACCCACCTCCATTTTCTGCTTTAACTGTTGTTCGTTTTTCTTCTTTTCTTTGTCCGCTCCACACGCTTGGAGAGTGGTTTCGAGCGGGAAAGCAAGTGAAACGAAATAGTGAAATACTTGCTATGCACGTGGCTGATTGCCATGAGTTTGGATTTTAGTCAGGTGGGGCCAACTTCAAGATCTGCCGTTGACTCTGCCACGTGGGAATGAAGCTGCTCTTTGCGTAAGGTGTTCGACGGAATGCCTCGACAAAGATCTTTCCAACCTTGATAATTGCTCTTTTATTTTTGATTTTTTTTGGTGTGTCATTGAAAATTAGAAGCCACACTTCCTCCAATGAGTTACAGTTTAAACCGCAACTAACGTTTTGATAATTTAAAAAAAAAAAACTTTACTCGAAACTATGATTGTGGCTTGAAATGAGTTCAAATTATAATTTATGGTTAAAATCAATTTGCAGTTCAAATTGGTTGCCAAAGCTTTATACATAAAAAAAATTAAAATCAGCTTTAGACGAAAAGGTAAGCTCGTCTCATAGATATCGAGATTACTTCTAACCAACAAATTGTTCTTTTCATGTTGATGTCTGTTGTGACCTGTAAAAGTGCAAAATGAAAAAAAGAAAAAGAAAGAAAATTAAAGAATGGCTTTGGAAAATGGGGTCACAGATTTCAGCTCAAAAACCCCTTTATAGAAAGCTTATATGTCTTGTTATTGTTTAACCAAAAACAACATCTAAATGGAGGTTGAGTAACTCAAAGGAAGCACATAACTTGCTATATAATTCAAGTGACAAAAAGAGAGAGAGAATGGAATTTGGATAGGCAATGAATGCTTAAATATACAGTAAAAACAAAAAACAAAAGCAGGTCTATACAAAGAATAATTGAAGGAACAACTATCTACAAACAACCAACAAAACTGGAGCAACATGATGCTGGTATCCACAAAAACGTTTCTCCTAGTGCTGACTTTCTGCAATCTGCTTCGTCCGGACGGTGAATTCTCTCTACAATTCTAAACAAATCAGTAAGAAAACTCATGGCCTCGGAGGGATATATACTTCTTGACCCATATAAAGATATCCTCAGCACAAGCCACGGCCTGTGGTGTGTGGAGGAGCACATCAAGAGTGGCAAAGTCATGCACAGCATCCTTGTAGTCGAGAACAGGCGCATCCACATTAGCTCTCCGCAACTCCGACGAGTAAGCAATGGCTCGGTCTCGCATCAAGTCATTCTCTGCAACAACTATCAGTGTTGGGATCATGTGTTTCAGAGGCGGTGTTGCGGTGGGAAGAAGGGGGTTGGCTGCAGGGTGGTCGAGATCAAACTCTTTCGTAGGTAAAAACAGCTTCCACGCCAGCAAGCACATTGCCTTGTCGTAGAAATACGAGTTTGACAATTTGATCTCGGACTTGGTGGGAGTGTTCCCGGCGAAGAAAGGATACATCAGGACTTGCGCAACCACCTTAACAGGATCCAAAAGCTTCCCTGCCATTACTGCTTTTCGAGCGACATAGTCCGCTATGTTCGCCCCGGAGCTCAGCCCAAGGAGTACACATCTGTTGAAATTACATAATCATTTTATATTAGCGCAAGTGAAGCATAAGGAGGATGCTACAATAACTACCTCTCATCAGATAATGAAATTGACTAAAAAAAGTCCCATTTATTAATTGAGATTAGATTCGTTATAAATGTGCTTAATCCCTTCATGTTTTTATCAATTTTTACAAATAGTTTATTGCTTTCAGCACCTAAAAAACTTCTGTGATGGAATTTTAGCTATGAAGATCACATTGTATGGGCAAAAATCTGAACTTTGCAAGAATTCAAACATATAAACTGGGAAAAGATTGAAATTAAACTTTCACTTTCACAAATGAATTAAGGAATCAAAAGCTACCTAGACGGATCACCATGAGCAGCCAACCAAGGTTCGGCCATGGATTCCCCAAAGCTATCGAACATCCGGCGATTAACCCCTGAATTCCTGAAGTTCCCCACATTCCTCATAAACGCCAAGTTGGCCTGCTTCCCCAGCCAATTCAAAACCTTAACCCCATCCTCAAACGACGCCGGGAACCGACTCTCTGGCGCCAATCTATACCCTACCGCCACCACAATCACATCGCAGAGCCTCGCCATTCGCCTGCAAAAAGCGTCGTTCGACGCCGACACGTTGCTCCCGCTGACGAACCCCCCGCCGTGGAACTGCAGCATCACCGGCAGCTTCCGGCACCGCTTCCCCAGCGGCGGCGGCGAGTATCCCCTGTAAACGACGCCGTTTTGCGAATCTCCACCTTTTAAAGAAGAATTGATCGAAGATTTAGCCCCGAGGACGGAGTCCGGGAGGAAAATTCGTAGAGAGAGAGCGGACAAGGGGTCGACGTGGATGTCCTTCGTCGCAACGCCGTTTTGGAAAGTAGGATTTGCGGGGGCGACGGATTCCCCGGGCCGGAAAGTGACTCCAAACGGATCGGAAATGGAACGATCTTCGTCGGCTAGGGCTAGATTCTGCAATAGCTTTGTCAGGTGGTACTTGTAGAACAAGCTGTAGACTTTCACCACAAGACTCGGCATTTTCTTCTTCTTTGCGATCAAATACAGAGAGAGAAACGGATTAAAGTCTTGATCTTGAGCTTATAAAGACGACCGCCATTGAAGAGCCGTTGACGAGAGACAAAGAGAGAGACTAATTCAATTCAAAATTGTGGAAAGGAAGGATGCGTGTGGGACTTGGGTCGCCAGAGAAGAAGCTTCCGGCTTTAAGGCGGTTTCCCCCCTCTCCCCTGATTGGATTCTAGATTTATCGCTTTCCGAGGTTGTACGTTGGCTTTCACGTGGTGTAAATGTACAATCATGTTAAAGGATGGTACAACGTCGTATTTGGAAGATTTGAAGTCCGTGTCAGCAACTGCTGCAGGAGTGCACGATGACGTGTCTGGTTGTTTGAGTTGTTGGTGAAGGTTCCGTCACGCGTGAAAAATGCCTAAGTGGCAAAGACTAAGACAGTCTTTTAGCTTTTTATTTATTAGGTTAAGTGCTTATATTATATTATATTATATTATATTATATTATATTATATTAAATACAAAAAAAAATACAATATAATATAATATGTTAAATAAATTCTTACTTTAATTATTTTTTTAAGTTATTTATCTGTTTTAAAAAACTACACAAGTATTATTTGAATTTAAAAAATTTGTTTTAATTTTATTTCTCGCAGACTTTTTAGACAAGAAAATAAAGATGAAACAAACATACGCTTAATTAGATTGAGTTTATTTTTCAAATATATTTTTCTTTTTCAGAAATTAAAAAAATTTTAACATTTGAAAAGTCATAAAACTTAAAAAATTTTTCTTAAATTTTGACGTTTTGTTGAAGGAGTTTTATGTTTTTATTTCCGTGAGATATTTTTCATAGTAGTTTAAAGATAATTATGTTGTTTTGCTCAATTTTTTCTATCTATAGGGATGAAATTGAAATAAGTGTTTTAAATTTAATAATATCTTTGTAGTTTCTAAAAATAGAAGGATAAAACAATGTTTTAAAATAAAGATATATGCGATGTCCGTAAGGGATAAAACAAACATACGCTTAATGTATTGATTATCATTTTATTACTTTTTTAGTTTATTTAGTAATAGAGGTTTTATGACTAATTGATAATACATATTTAAGACTAACATTATATTAGCTAAAATGAAAGATGAAAGGGAAAAAAAATTGTTCAACGGAGAGGAACAAAATGAGAAAAAAAAAAGTACGCGGAAAAAACACATTGTAAATTTGCATTAACTGTATAGTAGAGAGGCCTCTGGCCAAAAAGCACAAAAGACAAATAAAAGGAGCAAACAAGAAAAGAAAAAAGGTAAAAAAAAATTGAATAAGATATAGTAAAAAAGAGTAAAAAAAAAGTTAATACTTATCAAAGTGTGGAAGAGTTCTCTAAAAAAAGAGTTTGGCTCTTATATATATTTATTTGTTTATTTATTGCTTTTTAATTCTCAATTTTTTTACTCTACAACTGTCTTTTAGCTGTGGCAACGAGCACAATCTGTTTATCTAAGTAACCCAATTTTAAAAATTATTTACTTTTTTCATAATATTACGAACATAGATTTTTTCAGAAATAATTTTTGTTTTTGTTTTGCTCTTTCTACATATCATGATATGTTGATCATTGACATGAAGTTGCGGTTTTTATAAATAATTGTCACATTCACTTGTTATACACAAATATTATCCATCCTTTCAAATTTTTAATCTTATTCGCGTTATAAAAACGTTAATGTATTTGACAAATGGTTCAAACTCATAAGTTCAAAAAATTTATATATAAAACACTAAGATGTTATAGTGTAAAGTAAAAAGATATTATAATAAAAAGTTCTCACTTATTATAACGTTTGAATATATTTTTTGAGTTTTAATCGTTTTGTCAAACACCCCACTCGTCTTCATGTTCTTGTTCCTTGAACACCATAGAGTTTTGTCGTTCAATCTGAATATAATAGTGAACATTATTATACAGTTGCTATCATTATGATAATGACCATACTTGTATATTTCACGCATAAATTGTTCAAATTTCCAATCTTATTTCAATAACAAACTTGTAATTTTTAAACTCCTATTATTTGGGAGTAGTAATGTTGGCATATAAATGATTTTAGCTAGTTATATAATGAAATAAAATTGTAGAATATTTAGAATGAATATCAATATTGACACATTAATTAATATTGTTACTTAACCCCTCTTATGTTCTTGGAGCCCAAGATCAGAGAGAGCGGTGGATCAACTAAAGAAGGCTCATATCAGGCCTAGTTGCAAATGTGCCCATAGTCTTTGTGTTCTCAGTAAGAAGCTAAGACAAATGTTAGTTAGAGCAGTCAATTGTAGCCCAGCTGGCCACGCTGAGATGATTTGAAACAATTCATGCGATGATGTTTTCTTTGTTGCTGTTGTTGCTGTTGCTGTTGCTGTTGTTATTATTATTATTTATTATAGGCTCATAAGCCGTTTAAAAGAACGGTTTTAACTATTAGTTATAACATACATAGTGTAAAACTTTCACATATTACATTAAAAAGTTATAATATAAAGCTCTCACATATTACATTAAAAAGCTATAATACAAAGCTCTCACATGTTATAGTATTGTTGGTTCTAAAAGTTTTTTCCAAAGGGCCTGTTAAATTTATTATTATCATCATTACTACACTATGAGCTTCAATTTATTATTATCAATATTTACCCACCCATAAAGAGTCACAACTGAAAATAAAAATAAAATTAAACAGCCCAAACAATTCACAAACTAACCATAAGAAAAAAAAAAAAAAAAGAACTAGCTAGATCTATTAATCTAGCCGAGGAACTAGCTAGAATGACTCTACTGATTGTTAAAATTTAGTGAGCAAAACCTGACTTAGAAAAAGGGTTAATCCCTCCTGCCAAGCAAATAGAATAACAGGTAGAATTTGCACCAACAGCGATAAGCCAAGATTTATTGGCAAGGGGGCAAATTTTTATTATTAAGATTATATTAATGTTTATGCACTTAATAAAATTAAAAATTTTATTTTTTTAAAAATCTAAATGGTTGACCCGATATTTATACACATACTTACTATATTAAAATTAAAACCACTTGATTAAAAAACAAGAAAAAAAAAAGTTCGGAGGCTGCCCCGTCTCCATCATTCTGCACCACGGACTTCATTGAACCTGACTTTCGGTAACCGGACAATTGCCTGGTTTATGGATTTAACGACTAAAATTTGGGCGCAAATTCACCACACCAACCATGTATTAATTCGAAGTTATGATATGGATATTAAAAGGAATTAGACTGTACTGCAAGCAGTTTGAGAAGATAATTTGTGTAAAGAAACTGAAGACAAATGATCAAGAAGTGTAATTCATTTTTCGTCTAATTTTCTTGTACGCCGTTTCCTGTATATTTATAACTATAGGCTTCTTAGTTACAGTATTTCAGTGAGTTACCTTGAGTAAACTATTTTATTACCATGGTTAGTCGGTATTTGTTAACTAACTAACCATGTATAACACCCTAACTGAAGAAACTAACTTCAACTAACTAACTATGTAACAAACTAATCACGTATAATAACCTCACTGGAGAAACAAACTGTACAGTGATATTAGATCTTAACAGATATCAATTGAGACACCAATCTGTCCATAACTTTAAGAAAAATTTTTACCGGTGTCTTATAACAATGCTCTTTATGCAATACGCTATTGATATCGAAAGTTGAATTTTCCAACCAGAGAATTGCTCACTATTATTAATTCCTTTGGTTTTTGTTGTTATTTTAGCATCGCCATAGTGGCTAATAAGTAATTGCCAAGGCCAATTCTGTGGTAGTCGAACTCGATTAATGTTTGGGAGTAATATTTACCTTAATAATATTCGTCAAATATATTCCGAATATTTCGAATGTTCTCCACTCCGGCCTTCCAATTCAGTCTTCTAGTTATAAACCCAATGACTCCTAATTACACACTCAAGTACGTCACATTTTTCATTTTTTCAATTTTTACTTTCATCCATTAATAATATTTTTCGTTCCCAGGTTGTGAATTAGTACAACGTAGCAACTACAAAGAGGGGTAATTAATTAATAACATTTTGATAAAATATTAGTTTTTTTTAAAATTTGGAATGAGAAGATTTAAACTCAAATTACGTGCAAAATAATTTTTAGGCTAATGCCTTCTACCACAATATTTGGATTTTTTTTTAAAGCTCTAGCTCGGTTCAAAGTTTCATATCAATTAGATGTTGTGTGTAAATATATATATATAAAAAATAAACGTGAGATGAACCTATATCATTTTGGGAGATAATTACATATATTTTGAGGAACATGGGTATTCTCTTTATTCTTTTCTTTATTCTTTTTACCCTTCTCGTCCATGGAATAAGTCTTGTATAATTTGGGATCAACCTTGCTTTTGTCCCATGAGGGTTGCCCATGGTGTTTCGTTAGTCCGGTGTGTGACTTTTCCCTTTGTTTCCTTTTGTTGCAGACTTTCAAAATAAAAAATGAACATTTATCATAAACAAAATTTATAAAATACTTTATCTAGATCACAATTTAATTAATTAGCGACTTTTTAAAAAACACGACTTTATAAATACCGTCTACATCAAACATACACGCATATTTTTAAATAAGGAAAAGAAATGTTAACTTTGAGCTCACATATATATATATATATATATATATATATATCTATATTTTATACAAAAGTTAAGACACTAAATATTTTAGTTCAAATAGTGACCCACATATATATAAGTGGTGAATTTGTAGAGACTATTGCTTTTAAAAGTAACAAGGCATTACAAGTACATACTTGCAATTACATGTTCATAACAAGGTCTATTTTTTTTCTTTTTGGGCTATCCTTTATTATTTTTTCGACATATTATTTAAATTTAACAATTTAAATATATAAATAAGATCTAAATATTAAAAGTATTTAAGTAATTCATTTAAGTGGCAAAATTTAATTTAGGGATAGACAAATGAACAAAAAGGCCAGGGCTAAGGTAGAAATCTGGACAGAGATTGGGATGAGCTTTTATGAATAAAAGAAAAATTGGTAGAAATTCTTATCTCATAGGTGAAGCAAATCCACCCTTTTTTAAGACAAAAAAAAGAAAACAAAACAAAACTATAGGGGCTAAGAAAGCCCCTGATATTCCATTGACAATTGCAATTCGTAGTGAACTGTGGCTTATAAAAAAGGATAATAGGTCTTGATACGTTTAATAGTGCAGTAACAACTAAAAGTTAAGATAAATTTATTATAACTTATGAGAACTTTACAGCATATTTTTATTTTACAATCTAGCATTTGTAAGAGCTTTAAGAGTTAGAAGCATACATATGGCAGGAACGACTTCTCGAAAGGAAGCAAACAAAAAAGAGAGCATTTTAACGTTGAGTTCCTCCGGCTGTACGAATTTTCTTCCCTATATCTATGTACACCCCTTACGCTAGTGCCTAGCTTTGCCCATTAAACGCCATATCATCCACATCTTTTGGAACTGGGAAGCTCTTTCCAGTTCCAGTGAAGGAATTGCCTGGCTTTACGGCGAGGCACGGGAGAGCTAAGCATAGCATTGTGACGAAAAGGTTTGTTTTCGACGCTCTGAAGATTGCCAAGTTGAGAGCAAAATACGAGGACAAGACCGACGTCAAATGCCGACAACGTCCGACGAGCGTTGAGGCCTTATCGGCATTTAAATGGAGCCATCTGATCGTGGCGACGCAGCCGAACGACGACGACAATAACAGGATTTACACGGTTCCTCACGCCGTACGTGAATCTCCGTACGAGAATTGACCTTCCGTTGCTGGAGAATTACTTCGGTAACATAAGCCAAATCGTGGTGTGTGCACCGCCGTTGGAGGCGGCGAGGGAGGAGAGTGGGGGTTTCGCTATCGTTAGCCACTTAAAAGATTCGGTAAAGCAAATCGACTCTGATTTTGGGAAGAAGCTACAAAAGGAAAATGGTCATTTGAGCTTCTTGAGGCAGAGATTGGCCCAGGTGAAGAAAGGAGAGGTGGTTTCTTTTAGCTTCACTAGCCTTTGCCGGTTTCTGATTTATGAGGCCGATTTCAGATGGGGAAATCCGGCCTTCGTCGGATTGGCCAGGCTGACGTACAAGAATCTGGTTTGTTTCTTTGATACAAAGGCCGGCAATGGAATTGAGGCTTGGGTTAATTTGAAGAAGGAAGACATGGTTAAGTTCGAAGCAGACGGGGAAATTCTAGCATATGCTTCGCCCAAGTCCAAGCTGGTTAAATAGTTAAGTTCGCGCAATAGTTTCAAAGTTATTTTACATTCATTCTCCATGCTTAGAGTTTTGAACTTTAATTAGTTTTATGTTTTCTTGGTTACAACTTAATAGTTCCAAAATTAGAGTATATTTTACTATTGACCCTGAATTATTTATTGTTTGCATAATACACTTTGAATTTTAATTTTGATATAATGCATTTTAAACTTTAAAATCATTGACAATTGAGATTTAATAGCTATTTTTAATTTCTGTTTAGTATTCTTTTTCATGTGTTAAGTTTCAATTTTTTTAAACGATAAACTCTACCCTAAAGAAAACTCATGTGTGAATCTCATAACCATAATTGTCTATGCTTTTTGACACTCATTAACTATTGGACTGGAACAAAACTCAAGATATATTTTGCTAAAATTAAAAGTTTAAAATGCATTATATAAAAAACAAATAGTTTAAGAAGCAACAGTACAATTTACTCTTGAAAGTATAATATACTAAAAAAACCAATAACTTGTCCTGTATTTTAGAATTCTCTTTCACTTACAATATTCATGAGTTACTCAACGTGTATCCATGTTTTGCTTGTGCTTCAAAACGATCATGTTACCTGTATTCATTTGATAATATATTTATAACCGTATTGTCTTTTATATCATCGTAAGTGAAAATTGATACTACACATGGAAAACAAGGAAAAAGAAGTGACCCATATTGTAATCTTTTGATCTAGGGAGAAGTCGAAATGTTGCAAAATTACTATTTGATAACATAATTTTCGTGCAGCCCCAAGATTTCATTTCACACATGCAACATTAAGTGATTCCACGTCAGTTTTTTGATCGACTTGGAAGGTTTGACTTTGAGTGAGTATATTTGACATTCACATTTCAACACAATTATTCCAACTGTTACAATATAAACCTCTCACATATTATTAGACCATTTGTAAAAATAATTGGAACCATCAGTCATAACTGTGAACAATATAAAGCTCTCATATGTTACAGTAAAAAGCAAAAAGTTGCTACGATATAAAGCTCTTAAATGCTATTAGACCATTTGTAAAAACAATTAGAACCATCAGTCACAATTGTGAACAATGTAAAGCTCTCATATGCTACAGTAAAAAGCAAAAAGTTACTACAATATAAAGCTTTCACATATTACAATTTTCAAACCAAAACTAATAGTTCCAACTATTTTTTCAAACGGCTTATATAATATTTTTGTTCTAACTCACACTTTCAACTGTTTTCTCAAACACTCAATATCATAAAAATTCCTTCCTACTTTAAAGGATTTAGATAAAAAAGCCAAAACCCGTATACACCTGTCAAATAAAAAAAAGGTGAGTTTTTAAGTGGAAATGAGATTAGAGCATTTTCATATGTTTCATACAGATTCATTTATTTATTTTCAACATAAATAATGGAAACCTATAACTTGGTGTGAATATCATTAATCTTTAAAATTTCATGGCCAAATATCAATAATTTTTGAAATTTCATGACTGACGTTTTATTCATTGATAATTATTGTCACAAACGGATTGGGAACTGTTTTTTATTAATAGATTAATAATCACGAATGAGTCCTTTGGCACATCAAAGGTTCCTTATCTAGCAACGTCCCTTCATATAAAAAGGCAATTCCTTTAGTAGTAAAAAAAAAAAAAAAAAACCTATAGATGGATATCTATTTTTAATTGTTAAATTTAAAAAAATAATTTTAAACAAATTTAACCGTCTCAAAACATGTATCCTTAGTGAAGATTTTCACCCAAAAAGTCCCTAATAAAAAAGCACAAAACTTTTACGCAAGTAAAAAAAATGTCAAAAGACTTGCTGGACTAGCTACGCGCTCCATTTCCTTTTGTTTTTGTCTTTTGGCGGAGGAAGTCTTATTTCTAGAGAACTACTGCAAACTTTTATGCCCATATTAGAGGCATGCTTTTGTTTCTCATGTACATAATAAAAATTCGAATTAAATTTTTCAAAAAGCAAAACTCACATCGATTGCACGTGTCTTTTTCAAGAAGAAAGCTAGCAACAAATTTTGACAAAAAAAGAATGCGACAATTCCAATTAGAATCTATATGTTCACTGCCAGAAATAGCACGTCTTGTGCGTTAATAAGAAAGAACAAACATGTTGTTTTGGAAAATAAAGAACAAACATGTTGTTTTGGAAAATATTTTCTTTGTGTGGGGTCATTTGTAGGATCTCTATTAATGTCGTTTACTGCAGAATTTCTTCATTTCTAACTGTTGAGGTGAGGACTAAATCTACTTTGCAATGCGTTTAAAAAAAAAGAGTAAAGGTCTACGCCCATAGATTGCAAAACATAGCCGGCACTTGCCGCCCACGGCCCACTCAATAGCGGAAAAATGTTAGCATTTTGTAAATACTGGTTGTTTTAGCATCTTATAAAGTTTCATTTAAATTTCTTTTAAGATATTCGATTTTTTTCAAAACATCTGTCCATAGCAACATTTTTATGGAAATTATTCGTAAATCAAAATCTTGATAACTCAATCGATATCGAAATATTCATTCTTGCACCCACTCAATGGAGGAAGACCCACAAATATGTTCCAACTGGCCTGCTCAAGGTTTATGTTTGCACACATGGTTTCAGAAACGGCTTAATTTGGTTTTCCTTTTCTTTTTCTTTTTTTTTTTTTTTTAAAAGAAACGGCTAAATTTATAAGCTCTTCAACGTAAGTCCAATTTAGCAGTAGAGAATTAGAACGGCAAGTTCTTTCTTTTGACTTTTTAAGCTTCTCACGACGAAGACTTGAGATATATATTTGTAAATTTACACCCTATGTTTAACTCCTCATTAATCAAGCTCCAACCTGATATACATACGCGTGGATCAAAAACAGATAGGCATTTGGTTAATTGTAATTTCTTCTCTTTGTTTAAAAAAAAATGTGTACACATATTTTCGCTTATAATATTCTCCGAGTTATTGGACTTTTTTGTGACGCTCTTTATAAGAAAGTTGCCACCAATCCACAATAGGCCAATAACTTTTTCTGCCGTACTTTTGTTTGTGAAAAATGAAGGTTGAAGTAATCTCCAATGAGACTATCAAACCCTCTTCTACAACCCCTGACCATCTTCGTCATTACCAGCTCTCTTTCCTCGATCAATTATCTCCCAAATCCTATAATCCTTTCCTTTACTACTACGCACTAAATTCACATGATCATAGCGATGACTCCAATTTCATCGCTGACATTTCCAACAAGCTTAAGAAATCTTTATCCCAAGCCCTAACCCTTTTTTATCCCCTAGCCGGTCGATTCACAAGCGACCGGTCTCTCGAGTGCAACGACGACGGAATTCTCTACTTGGAAGCACGAGTGCCGAAGAGAAAACTTTCACATGTTGTTGAGAATCCAATACCGTCCGAGCTCAACAATCTTCTTCCATTCAAACTCGATGAAGTCGCCGAATTACCTCTCGGAGTGCAACTCAACTTGTTTGATTGCGGAGGAATCGCCATTGGCTTGTGCTTCTCCCACCGCATCGCGGACGCCTTGTCATGTCTCATGTTCATAAGGAGTTGGATGGCCATCGCTCGTGGTGAAAGCGACAGTGTAGTCCGCCCTGAGTTCACTTCGGCAACGCTCTTCCCACCGAGGAATATGGGTGGGTACGACCCAACTCCCACAATCTTGAAGAAGGATACCGTCTTAACAAAGAGGTTTGTGTTTGATAATTTTACGATTGAGGCCCTTAGAGCAAAATACGAGCAAAAGACCGCAGCAAAAAGACCGCTTTCGCGCGTTGAGCTAGTGTCCGCTTTCATCTGGAGCCGTTTCGCGGTCATAACCAAATCGGAAACCTTTGAAAAGTTCTACACAATTCATCACATGGTTAATATTCGTCCGAAGTTCGATCCGCCATTGCCTCCACACTCTTTCGGCAACTATTACCGCTCTTCCACGACAATTCCGTCATCCGTAATTAGTAACGATGGCGCAGAACGCTTTGTTCAGGATTTGGCCAAGAAGATCGGAGAAGACATAAGAAAGATCGACAATAAATTTGTTGAAAACATTCGAGTGAGCGGAGATGAGTTTGTGGAGTCCCTGAAGAAAAATTCTGAGAGATTTGCTCAATCAGGCCACATGGTTCCGTTAGTCTTCACAAGCTTGTGCAAGTTTCCTCTATATGAAGCAGACTTTGGATGGGGAAAGCCAACATGGGTGAGCTCAGCTGCTCGCTGCCTAAAGAACTTGGTTGGTTACATGGACAACAAAAAGGGCGATGGTATAGAAGCGTATATTTGCTTAAGCCCAGAAGAAATGGCCAAATTTGAAGCCGACAATGAGCTCCTTGCTTTTGCGTCTCCTGCAATTGCGTCCTGAGATATTGGGTCTGTTTCATTCATTGGTTCGAAACTTGACGGCTTGAAGTTTTTTAGTTTGAAATGTGTGGTTTAAAAATAAGTTCTAAAATGTTGAAAATAGAAGAAAATTACTTCCGGATTTAGGTGGTTTTTTGTTCAAAGTTTAATTAATAGTTTGAACTTTTTAGTCAAATTCTGGCTGGAATGAAATTTTTGGTTCCAAGCAGCTGAACCATTAAACTAGATGCCACCATATGTGTGTCCAATGTTGTTGTGTTTCTAAACGATGTGGCTATGCACGAAGCAATAAAAACATTGTTAAATACAATGAAATAGAAAGTTGTAACGCGTCAAGTTATAATGATTTTATCTTCTTTGAATTACCTTATGATATCCTAATAATCTCTATTTTGTGAGTACAAGTATACGACCTTTACTTCAGCCATAAAAAAAAAAACTTTAAAGTTTTCTAATTTAATGCTAAATTATATTGTCAAAAACAATCAATTAAAAATCATTAGTATATGATCCGATGACTGACCCGTGAAGGAGTGCTATATTTTTATTTTTCTCGTATATGTACAAAAAGTAAAGGTCAAGAGAGTTGGTTGTCTTGTGATTTTGGCTTAATTACTGGTAACATATGCCTTTGAGGTGCTACTCAAATTCAAAAACCATTAACATAGAATGCCATATGCTTACAAATTAATTCAATTACATAAGCAGATTAGGATCCAAACATTGATCAAACTTATTTTATCCTTTAGTTATACAACTGTATTCTTGTGCTAGAGACAGGCCGGCCCAATCACTCTACGGTTTAATATCATTATAAGAATTTGACTTTTTGGTAGCATAAAGCCTTGTTTTTTTGTAGCAAAAAGTTTTTTGTGACTAAAAAAATTTGGTCTCCAAAAGCCAGTAGTGGAAGGTTTTGGAGACCAAAAAAGTTCGGTAACAAAACATTCTGCTACTAAAACTTAGCAGCTAAAACTCAAATATTTGGTCTCGTAAAATGGACTAAGGCATGTCCTTTTGTGACTTTGCGGTGTTTGGCAATGTAAGTTAGAACTAAAACTTTTGGATATTGTTGTGAAAAATTTGCAAGTGCATAGAATCGTAGACAAGTAATAAAGAGTGAGTAGAGTATCGCTCCCACGAGGATTGCGTTAATCTAGCTAAGTATCGAAATTGGTTAACTTTAAAATTTTTTGAACAATCAAATATAAATAGAAAAAATAACAAAACAAAACAAAAACAATAAATGGAAACCTAAATAATAAAAGACTAGGGCATTCGATTTCACCTAAGTTAATCATATTCAAATTTTCTAATTTAATCAATTGGTGTTTACTCATATGCCAATAATGAATTGCTTTTAGGTAGTCACTAATCTTTCTCAAGCATTAATAATTTATCCAAGTTAGCAAATTTCCTACATCTATATGAAAACTCTAAACTTACCAAGATTCATTAAGCACAAGAAATTCACTAGTTACTCAAGTCTTATAGATATCTCTATCCGATAATGATCTCATGGAATTCAATCATGGTCTAATTTAATTATCACTTCTCAGCTTCAAATTAAATCACAAATCATGCAAAAGGTGCACTTTTACAAGCATTAAGATTATATTAAACACTCAGCATAGATAATGAATAAACATCAAATTAAATTAAATTAAATTAAAGTAAAAATTCATAATCCGGCTACATCATAGCCTTAAAAAAAGAAAAATTAGTTTCTCATGAAACTAAAAACAATCTTAAATAATATCTTAAACATAATGAGTGAAAGAAAAGAACTCTATTTAGATGCGAAGATGATTTTCGTCTCTAGGTTGCACTGTTTTTCTTCTCTAAGGTAGTGAGTTCTCCCCTCTTTTCTGTAGTCTTTCTCTCTTAAAATCCGTCTTTCAACCGTTCATAATGTTCTATTTATAGGCTAGGGTTTGAAAGAGCAATTTTAGAACAAAATTAGACTAAAAATTGAATTGGGATCGCAAGGGCCCTTAGGCTCAATTTTCTGGCGCCTTGGCACCATGATTGTAGCACCTATTCGCTACATTGCCTTGTAGAAACTTTTTCGAATTGGCGCTTAGGCGCTGGGATTATAGCAATTTGGTGCCACACTGGTCCTTCCAAATGGCGCCTAGGTGCCCAAATTGTGGCGCTTAGGCGCTATGCTCTTGAGTTTTTATATGAGATTTCTTCTGCAGCAGTGCCTAAGAGCCCATAAGTTGGCATCTAGGCTCCATTTTGTCTCCGAATCCACTTTTGCTTATTTTTGGTCCATTTTGCCCTGCTCTTTGCCATTATGCATCTTTTTTTCTCAAAATCCACACAAGGGTATAAAACACTATCAAATTCTTATAAATTGCTCAAAACTAACAAAAGTATTAAGTGAAAATCATCTAATTAAATAGCTTAAAACTAACTTATCAGATACTATAGTATAAAACTTTCAGATACTACAGTGTCAAGAAAAATTATGTTGCAATGTAAATCTCTCACATGCTATAGTGTTTTCAACTACCCAAACACCTAAGTTTGAAAGCATAATTGTTCAAAAAAAAGAGACAGTTGGCTACTATAATGTTGGTTGCTAAGAATTTTTGTTACCAAAATATTTATCAACAAAAAGTTTTGGCTATCAAAGTATTTTATCTTGGATACTTTTTTGGTCGTCAAATCAATGAGAATCAACTACCAAAACCTTGATAGCTTTACTACCAAAGTATTTGGTAGCAGAAAGTTTTGGCAACTAGCGTTGGTCACGGACACTGTGCTCCAGAATTAATTGTTGCTCACCGATATCACACACATATATATTATATATATATATATATATATATGTGCTTATTAAGCTTGTGAAGCTACAATTATATATATCTATATATATATATATATATGATATTGTTAACTTGGATACTTGACTTATCTATATATCAAGTTTTTTTTTTTTTCTTTTGTCTAATAATCATGCGTAAAATACTTGTACAAATGAGTTATTCTTTCAACATTGTTCAGTCACGCATTCGCTTATCATGTGGGAAGCATGCAAGTTAATTTTGTTTTCTACTCTATTCCTCAATAAATCACGAGATTGCATATATGTTCAAACGTATTGGGTGAAACTGAATCCATATATAAGAACCAATTTCCGTGAATACAATTTCAACGTTCAATCTTCAACCAAAAAAAAAAAAAAAGTCGCTGACTATATATAGAGGAATTTTTTATTTTTTTTGAAATTTATTTTTTATAAATACAACATACTTGACACAATTTAAATATATATTATAAGCTGTATTGTGATACAATTTTTTTAATGTGATAAAAATAAACACATCTTTAGGCGTAACATGTAATTTTTTTATTATATTAGTTAATACGCTTAACTTCACTGTAATTAGTTTAATTGAAGTGTTTAAGTTTGCGAATGGAAGTTAAAAGTAATGTCCAATAAGATTATCAAACCCTCTTATCCAACTTCAGATCATCTTCGTCATCACCAGATCTCTTATCTTGATCAATTTTCTCCTAGTTCCTTACTTTTATCACATGTTAGGCTATACTTTTACAAAATGTGATTTATTCATGTCAACTCAAAAAAAATTGTACCATACTATCATTTATTATAATTGTTTAAATTATATCACGCTTAAATATGTACGATATTTATAAAAATAAATTCTAAAAAATAATATTTATAAAAATTTACCTTTTTTTCCTCAAAAAAGTATTGGGGTCAATAATCAAAGCCCAACTCTCTACACTGCTACACCCACACACAACCATGACAAACTGCCCGCAGTCCATGGGTGGCATGCAATTTGGTTCACACCTGACCTGCAACTGAAAAAATCAACAAGCATCACCCTAAAACCATAAACTTACTTTGTGTGTTTACCCCCTAATGATTTGTGCTGGGTGAATAATGGGAAAATGAGGAAAAGTTTGAGATTTCTCTGCTAGATATTAAAAAAAGTAACTTATTGATAGGTATTTATTTTTCAATTGTCAAATTTATAGAATAATATAATTTTGATCAAATTTAAAGGTTTAAAAATATGCACTATTAGTGAGAGTAACGACCGATGAAAAACCTAAAGTTGTTAAGAAAATTTTCATAAATGTAATTTTTTGAAACTTACTTTTTATAAATATCATATATATTTTGAAACGTATTATGTCACTAAAAAATATTTAGATAGACGACAGACAAAGAGGAAGAGAGAGAGATTTGAAAGAATTTTAGGATTTGTTTATTTAAAATAAGTTGGGGAAGAAATTTAAAAAACTCATTTAATTATTTTAGAAAAATAATATAACTGGTAGTGTGATATAACTTTTTTTAAGCATTGCATATATAAACTTTTTTAAAAGTGCAATAATTTTCTTAAGTTTTAATGGTATTTGGTGAGAAATGATGTTTGGAGATAGGAAACAAAAGAAAAGATAAGGCCGCACGAGTATCTTCGGAGAAAGTAAGCTCGTGACAATATGCTGCTTAACACACCCGTGCCTAATCATTAAATAAATGGGAATAATGGGTTGTGTTGTGTGAGAGTGCGAGTCAGTAGGAATTTTATTGGATATTAAATGAGAACGGGAACGTTGGGTAGTGAAGGTAAGCATTAGATCTGCAATCTCCAAATTGATGTTTCTCCTATTAAATTTTACATAGTGTTTGGTATGATTGTTAGAACAGTAAATACTGTATATATGAGAGTTTTACGCTATAATAATTTGTTTGCTTTTAATACTGTAACATCTAAGAGCTGTAAACTGTTCCTATATGAAAACAAGCTATTAATATCAAATGCTCCCACAGACAGATTTGTGTAACATGGGTTGTCTGCAACTGCACCATCAACATTTTATCATTTTTTTTTTACATTCGGCATTGCTCTTTTTTTTTTTTTAATCTTCTTCTTCTTTCCTCTTGTTTGATTTTCCTACTCTAGCTGATCCATATCTTTTTTCTATATATTAAGTTTCGACGTAACTTTGGGAGTTGTGATTTGATCTCTTGTTGCTGTTTGGTTGGCTGGTAGTTAATCTTTTTTTTCTATATATATATATACATATATATATATATATGTATATATATATATAAAATAAGTGGCAATAAATTTCTACGTGTTTCTGGCATTAAAAAAAATAGTGTATGTTAGACTTCTTGAGCGAGATACTCTTTTCTTTTTGGGCACACTGGTAGATCTATGAACAATTAGAATCAGCAAAGAATTGATTTTTTTTTAAACAGGCAAATATTCGATCTTTCACAAACGTGAAACTTAAAAATTCGGAGTTGGCGCTAACTTTTAACTAGCCTATGTTTATTATATGTTCTATCTATATATTGCCTACACAATAGTGAGAATACATGCTTTTATACTCTTTTAATGTGTGACAAATGTCATTTGTTACAGTTCTTTTATTTACTTTTCTTTCTTTCATTTTTTCTCTTTCTTTTTTTAATTTTTTCTTATTCTTGAGCATCATTACAAAAAATTAGACTTTCAGTCATAACAGTTTTTAGTAAAATTTTTAATTACAATAAAATATTATGACTAATATGCATTTAGTCACAATTTTTAGTTCAATTTTTGTTGTGACTAAGATTTTTAGTCACAGGGTTTCTAAGTGTAGCAGTGAGGGTTGGAAAAACATATATGCATGTTAATTTAGTTTTGTTCTCATTTTCTCATAATCAATCTCGAGATTGCAAGGCGATTCTAAAGTCTGGAACCATAATATCCATTTTTTCGGAAGAAACGAGAAAAAAAAGGAGAAAGAGTGTCTGTAATCGGCACATAATTAATGTTCATATGCATTGACCTTGGAGATCGCACGGCCAGCTATGAGGGTGTCCGTAATAAAAGGAGAGTAGGAGTTTCAAGTTCTACGACTTAGAGTCGATTCCTGATCCCTTTTTGTTGCCGGCATCTTCTGAAAATCATTATGAGAAACACATGATCGTGCGATGATGTGTTTTTCTTTTCTTTTCTCTTGTTTTTAAGAAAAGATTTCAGTTAACCAAATACACTTCAACATAGATAGCTGCCACTAGCGTATACAAATCAACGCACACAAGGAAAAGCGTGTGCCGGAAGACCAAGTATGGGGTGCTTTGATACAGCAAGAACGACTATACATTAAGTTCTTTTTTATACGTAACCCTCAACAGTATGGAAGCTTTCAATCGATTGAGGACCACAAAATATAACACAAAGACCACAACTTAAACTACGATACGACACTGCAAAGACTGATCCCTCTTGAATTGGACACGAAAAAATAAAGCAGAAGATAGGAAGAAAAATTAGACAAAAAAAAAAAAACCTCTGAGGTAGAACATTAACCACGCCTTTATTTAAAAAAGCCAAGACAAAAAAAACAGATAACTAAGTTATTAGAAGAAGAGTTCTAATGAATGGTTTGAACTATTTTTGGTTCATAACACGGTAGTTGCTAAGTTGTTTTTTGTTTTATACTATAGTTGTTAAGAGTTTTACAATGTAGACAGTTTAAATTGAAGAGTTCAAATTGGTGTATCAAACAAAAGGAACATCACATCATAGACCGATGAAGCAACCTGCAATCAGCATCCAAGGCTAGAAACGATGAGGCCAATCTTCTCTGGCCATGAACCCAACTCTCCATAGTCGGATCCCTCCCTTCCGAATTCCAGCAAACCACCACGACCAAGCACACATGGCAAGACTCCTCCTGTTGCAAACATCCTCACGCACAAGCGCAGGCCAAACCGACCACGACCCCATTCCCCAGGTCCACCCCATTTCTCTAATATGTCACGTTATGCATTTACTCAAACAGGTTTTAATGTATAGTAATTTTGAGAAATAAATATACGACTCAATTGGTTTTTATAGTAATATATGTGTGCATTTACCATCTCTAACCCTTTCGGAAATATATAACGCTAAATCATTCAGATTTTTTTTTTTTAAATACAGAAATCATGCTATGAAGTATTTTGTTTCCGTTAAACAAATTAAAGAAGTTCCACCATTTTTTTTATTAAGCTTTTCCGGAGAGGTTTTTTTTTTTTTTCAGTAACACTAAAAAATAGTCCAATTAAATAGAATTTCTGCCGATAAAGAACTTGTTGATATTTTTAGTAGGATCAACAGAAGTAAAATTCAAGCACGTGTAGATTTTGTTTAATGCTAACGGTTTAGGACGAGTATTTAATGCTATTGTACTTAACAACAAAAGAGGAATGCACTATTGTCAGTTAAAAATTGAATAGATGTTAACATGTACATCTCGTTCACTTAATTAAAGATCAATAAATAGGATTATTAGGATTGACATAATTTAAATACATTGCTTATTTGGTGGGGAATAATTTCTTTTTTTGCTAATATAACATTCATATTGGCATTGACATTTACATTGTAAATGGTATATCTTTACTCAATAATTTCTCTAATTAAAGAACAATAAATAGGACTACACTAAAAAATCACTAAATATGATTGACATAATTTCTTGCATCAGTTAGACATATGTTTTAAGTATTAAAACCCAAACTTAAGTTTAAGTCATCATGAATTACAAATGATATTAAGCCCAATTAGTTAAAACTGAGGGTTTCAGTTCTAACTAACATTTTTAGTTCAAACATATATTTTTGATTCAAATATACCAAACACTGGTTCAAACTAACAAATTATGCATGGTTTAAACTCATATATTTTATTCAAACTTCAAACCATGGTATCAACTACTTTTGGTCCAAACAAACATTTTAACAAACTTTTAAAGATTAGTTACAACTAAATCATGTTTCAAACTCATTTTATTAATTGTTTCAAAGTTTATAGAAAGGTAGGCAATAGATACTGGAAAAGACGAGCATATAATATTTATTATTAGTTTTTCCTGATCATTTGCTTTTTTAGCCTTACTTATAACAACTAAGATTTGCCTATTTATAGGGTTTGAAGGTCTGTGAAGTGTGCACCACCGACTTTAATCCTGAGGGCCTATACTTTCGTGTGCTGTAATAATAAGTTTTTTGTTTGAGGAAAAAAAATGGACGTTAAAGTAATCTCCATTGAGATTGTCAAACCCTGTTCTCCAACCCCAGATCATCTCCGTCATTACCAGCTCTCTTATCTTGATCAATTAGCCGTTAGAGCTTATAATCCTTTCCTTTACTTCTACACAACAAATGTTCATGACTCCAATCTCACTGACATATCCGGAAAGCTTAAGAAATCTTTGTCCCAAGCCTCATCCCTTTACTATCCCGTAGCCGGTTGGTTTATAAACGACACGTTTCTCGACTGCAAAGACGACGGAGTTCCTTTCTTGGAAGCTCAAGTGAAGACCAAACTCATCAATGTTCTCGAGAATCAGTTCTCGTGTGATCAACTCAACGCGCTCCTGCCTTCCGAACTCGATGAAGTCGCGGACTTACCCCTTGGAGTTCAGCTCAACGAGTTTGAATGCGGAGGAATTGCCGTCGGCGCATGCATTTCCCATCGCCTAGCTGACGCGTTGTCAAGCCTCGTGTTCATCAGAAGTGGACAACCATCGCTCGTGGCGACGCAAACAACGCCATCGCCATGGTTAGTCCTCCTGAGTTTGCCTTGGCAACGCTCTTCCCGCAGAGGAACATCTGTGGCTATGATTCAAGCTCTTTCCTCATGTTAAAGAGGAACACGAGAGTGACAAAGAGGCTTTTGTTTGATGCTTCTAAGATTGAAGCTCCTAGAGCAAAATACGCAGAGACAGCATACAGATCGATAAACCGTGACTTAAAACGATCTTCACGTGTTGAGGCAGTCTCTGCTTTCGTATGGAGCCGTTTCGCGGCTGCAACAAACGTTGAGTCGCAACGCGCTGCAGGCAAGCTCTTCATTCTTTGTCAGTCCGTGAATATTCGTCCGAAGTTCCATCCTCCGTTACTGGAACATTCATTTGGAAACTTCGTTCTCCATTCCAAAACAATTCCGGCCACGATAAGTACTAGTTATGATTATAACCTTGCGAAGAAGATAGGAGAGGACATAAGAAAGATTGACAGGGACTATGTCGAAAATTTTCGGGTGGAGAGAGACGGGTACTTGGAGAATCTCAAGAAAGGTGCTGAAAAGTATGCGAGTGAGGAGGTGGTTGTCTTTGTTTTTTCTAGTTTGTGCAGGTTTCCTCTATACGAAGTAGATTTTGGATTTGGTAAGCCCACATTGGTTGCTTCAGCCGGTGTTTGAAGAACAACGTTGGTTTCATGGACAACAAAAAAGGCGATGGAATAGAAGCTTATATTTGCTTGAAGCCAGATGGCATGGTTAAATTCGAAGTTGACAAGGAGTTTCTCGCTTTTGTGTCTCCAATTGGTTCTTAATGCATGTATCGTGAAGCAGCAAAAGCGTGTCGTTAAGCTCATTTGCCGTCATTCAAGCTTTTACATGTTGGCATTGTCGTTTGCTAGGATTTATTTTATATAGCTGTCGTTTTTCCATTCTCTATGTCCTTAATGGTCTGGTTATATAATGCCCATACATTCATTTTTGTATTCAGCTTTTGTCGTCTGAACATATAGAAATTGCAGAGAGCATGATCTCTTCGTTCCTTATTCATGGATTGTTTTTAGGTGGAATCGGAACCGCCAATGTCGTCCTCCATTTGGATTAAGTCGATAAAATAGGTCCTATAAAATCTCCTGCATCACGGGGCCAAAATCTTCTACTTGTGCTTTTAGTAAGTGAAAAAAGAAAAGCAAAAAGCAAAAACTATATCTTTTTAATAAGTGTTTGGAACCATATTTTTAAAAGAACATTATGAATTATAATGATTTAGATTATTTTTTGAAGTTATAAAAAATGTTACATTTATATAGTGTATTATCAAATATTGGTATAAGTTTTAAAGTCTTTTTCAAAAATATTTTTTTAAAAAGCTACGTTTTGCAACTTTGACAGAAAATACATCTAAAGAACAAAAACCATTGATAGTACGTATGTCCGTTAGAGTTCAAATTCCCGTTAATGAACGATGACATGAGAGTGAATCACTGCCGACACATTGAAATTCTATAGAGGTTCTTATTTTCTTCTCGTTTTTCTTTCGCGTCCCTCGGGTTCGAATCTCAAACCTCCCTTAAGAGGTTCTTATTTCCTTCTCGAGTACCAATTGAGCTAGTAGCTCAATTGGTACTCGAGAAAGAAATAAGAACCTCTTAAGGGAGGTTTAAGGTTCGAACCAGAGGGATGTGAAAGAAAAACCCTGAGGGGCCAGAGGGTCCCAGAGGGGACAGTACGGATGAGTGTGCGACACAGAGATGGTCTACCAATAAGAGTCATAAGTCTGGAGGCCCCGCAAGGTGGGTTCTATGGAGGCTTGAGGAAGTACGCCCGGGCCGGATGCCACATCATCATCATCATATACATCATCATAATAGTTCACTAAGCACAATTTCATAAAGAACATATCTTTTATTATATTATCCATATTAAAACTTTGTTCTTTTTATATTAAGGGCCTAAGTGTTGCACCATTATCGTCATTGTAGACGCGCCGTCATAAAAGGAGAGGGGTAGTTAATCCTAAACCAAACATGACATCATAAACATAAACATAATATAACATTGAGTGTGCAACACTTATTTAGGTGATACATACATATATATATATATATATATTTACTTTCATACTTTGAAACACGTCATCATTAAACATACATAACTTTTGATAAATCAATCTTTTATAATAAAACATCCATTAAAACCATCAAAGAATCATCATAGAAATCATCATCAACATAAATTCCAATCTTTTCATAAACCACATCATGTTGCAGGTGAGAATGTACTTACCCCCTTTTTTTTTTTTACCTTACTTAACCTTATTCGTAGATGACATCGCCGCAGTCTTGATGTGCTCTCTCCTTAGTGTGTTCGTGTCATATATTCATTTAAAAAAATAACGATTAACATTTAATTTCATGAGACCATGAAATCATTCAATACCATGTTTCATCACACAAACAATCATCTTTTGAAAACATTAATTCATAATATGTTTCATTAACTATAAAACATTAAAACAAAACTATGAACGCAAATATTTCCTGACCTCCATGAATTCAAAACTCAATAACTCAATGTTCACTCACAATTTGGGCACCACACTTGGCAAGAACAAAGATAACATATAAACATATTACCATGATTTTTCATTGGTCATAAAAATTTCATTTGGCATCTAAAATAAGTCATACAACATACTACACAAAAACTGCCAGCAATAACAAATCAATGAGTAGTCCATACTTACATTCATAAAATAAATTATTTACATTCCAAAATAATTCCATACAAATCTTGCATGCAATAGACACCTAGGACTATAAAATATTCAACATTGGGCTTCAAATAAAATCAAGATATATCAAAACATGCATTGGGAAATTAGTGGTGAAACTAACTTTAGGTTTGAGAAGCAGTGAGTATTCTATGATAAACATTTTCAAACAATTAAAACAAAATTACTTAGCCTCCAAAATTTTAATAGCAACTTATTAACATACAAGTACAGTACGACAAAATTTCACATCATCAAATAAAAATCATTTAATCATACAAAGTGTCACATAATAAGAGTTCATCATTTCACTTATAAAACAACCCCAAAACCTAGTCTTAATGAAAATTTCCATAACACATGAAATATTCATTATATTATCATGAGACTTTCCAATTCATAAATTAACACACACACACACACACACACATATATATATATATATATATATGAAATTTCATGAGAAAATCATTCATTTGCTTTATGAACAAAGGCTACATTTATATGCATCATAAACAATCAACAATACTTTTCTGTGAGTGGCAGAGATAAGAAAATTCATAACCTAACATAGAAAAATCCAATTAACGTAAAATTTAGAGGAACATCACATAACAATACATGAATAAGATATTAAAATTTTAGAACAAACAAAAATTCCTAGACAAAGATATAGCAGTCGGATTAAGGAGAAGAAATACATTTCAGAAACACCGAAAAAAATGAGTTCTTACCTTAAGCAAATTTCTTCTCAAAATTCCTTGAATTTATCCCAACGAAGTTCAATATTTCATTCAAATAATAGCAGGGGAATTGAGAGGGAGAACAAGGAGAAAAACATAAAGAAGAGAGAGGGTGAGAGCGAGAAAATGTGAGAAAGAGAGAGAGCGTTTACGTGAAAATGAAAATGGTGTAAAAGGAAGAGATATCTTCTCTTTGATTTCAGAAATTTTTTGACTATTTTTGGGCTAACACACGTGGGAAAATAAAGGGGATTTAGGAAAGTCAACCATTTTATTCTTACTTACCTATTTTTGACTTTCAAAAATAGGAAACCATCTCAAAATAATTCAATCATTCATAAAGTTAAACATTTTATTACCAAAATTGAGGAATCAATACAAAAATATGCCAATTAATCAAAATAAATCATCCAATTTTATCCAATCATCATAATCATCATTGTCACAAATTTTAGAAAATTTCTGCTGATTGTTCGTCAACAGCCTTTGGCCCGTTGACTGCACAGTTTCGCCTGCCAAAGGCGTGAGGTTTGGCTTGTTGATTATATTCATCGGCCTACCGTTCCGTGAGGGTCATTTTGGCCTGCCGAACTTAAAAGTTCGGCTGTTGAACTACCTTGTACACTAAAGTTTAACAAAAAATTAATTATTGTTAAACATACAACATAAATGACATGAATACTTTGAGCATATCAATTCTGCATGGCCGTCACCTGTCATAATACTTAACATAAAATAGTTAGTAACATTATATCATTAAGGAAATTACATAACGCCATTACCCATACATTACATAAAAATTGATGGGTGTTACACACAAAATCATTTTATAAGGTCAAAATCTTGATCTAGGCCTTAAACAGTGAAAAATGGACGAAAAAGGTCATTTTCACAAGGTTCGGTTGGCCTGTCGGAACCCCTGGTTCGGCCTACCGAACTCCACAGTTTGGCTTGCCGGACAACCAAGACCGGCCTACCGAACTGGCCTAGGTTCGGCCTATCGACCAGATGAATTTAGCTTGTTGAATTGGAAAAATATGAGAGGGCCAAGACTTCGATTCTCGGCCTCCCCAAGCCCAAAATCAAATTAAAACCTATTTTTTAAAGTCCCAGAACATATATAATGATCATAGATGATAAACAAACACAATAGAACACATTTAAACAAGATTTATATAGAAATTTTCAAGGAAATCCAAAAATAGAGAAAAAGGAAAAAAACTTGATTTAATCCAAATTTCATGAAATCAAGCCCAAATTTCGATTGATTTAAGTCCTACCAACTTAAATTAGAAGTTTCTTAAGCTCAAGAAACTCCGATTACAACATTTTAAGGAAATTGAAAAATTTAGAACAAAATTTAAAATTTAAAAAAAAAAAAGAAACTAACCTCGAATCAAAGCTTTAAAACTATTTGTGGGAGTCCAAATCGTGTTCCCCACCTCCCAATCTAGCTGAGAATCAAGCTTAAACTCAAAAATTTGGAATCAAAATGAAGAGAGGAAGAGAGAGAGAGGGCAGCGTGGGAGAGAGAGGGAAGAGAGAGAGAAAATATGAGAGAGAGTGAGAGTGAGAGGGAGATAAATAGAAGGGGATGGGTGGTTTTGCAGAGCAAAACCATATTTCCAACACACAGTTTATGGTTGGGACGTATCGGACATTTAACAAATTGTTTTGTTTCAAAGTTTAAAATAGCATATAAGTAAAAGGTTTATGCTGATATGATTAAATTGGTCGTACCTTTATTCATTGTGGAGCTGATATATATACAGTTAGATTACAAATGTCAGTTCATAAGTGTAAGCCACTAAAAGTGGAACTAAATAGCAACACCTACAAAGGTGGAACTAAATAACAACCAGAGATTACAAAATCTGAATTGAGATTCAAATTGAAGATTTTGTTGAGGGAATTCTGTTATTATGCCCCCGCAAGATTGGGGTACCACAACGAACACTAATCTTGTAGCGTTGTCAGAGAAATGGCTGGCAAGACAAAGGCTTGGTTAGAGAGTCAGCAAGTTGATCGGCAGTGTGAACATGAGCAACACGAAGTTGGTTCTTGGCAACTTGGTCTCGAACAAAGCGGAAGTCAATGGCAATGTGTTTCATCCGAGAATGAAAAACTGGGTTGGAGCACAAGTATGTAGCGCCTACATTGTCGCAGTAGATAGTGGGAATAGTCAAAGGTAAAAAATGGAGCTCTGACAACAAGTTTTGTATCCAATTAACTTCTGCTGCAGAGGAAGCTACGAATCGATACTCTGCTTCGGTGGAAGAGCGAGCGACTGTCTTTTGTTTCTTTGAACTCCAGCTGATAGGTGTGGCGCCCAAAATCACAAGATTCGTAGAAGTAGAGGAGCGGTCATTTATATCACCAGCCCAGTCTGCATCAGCAAAGGCATGTAGTATGAAAGGGGTAAAGTTCTGAATAAGGATGCCATGGGTGCTTGTCCCTTTGAGATAGCGAAGGACACGTTTGATAGCAGACCAATGTTGCATGGTAGGTTGGTGCATGAATTGTGAAAGTTTATTCACAGCAAAGGATATGGCTGGTCTTGTCAAAGAAAGATATTGCATGGCACCAACTGTTCGACGGTACTCGGTAGCACCTGCAGAAGGACTGCCATCTTGAAGGCGGAGAGAATCTGTTGAGCTCATAGGAATGGAGACTTCTTTAGACTCAAGCATGTTGGTGCGATGCAAGAGATCACATATGTATTTTTGTTGCGATAGGAAGAGACCATCTTTGGTAGGAAAAGCTTCAACACCAAGAAAGTAGTGGAGAGAACTAAGGTCCTTAAGAGAGAATCGTTTTGCAAGGGAGCCAATAAACTTGGCAAGAAGTGATGAAGAATTTCCTATGAGAAGGATGTCATCTACATACACAAGTAGAAACAATGTGAGTGGGCCATCAATGTAAATAAATAACGAGGTATCTGATTGAGAGTTTGTAAACCCATTTTCAAGACAAAAGCCTCAGAGTTCGTGAAACCAAGCCCGTGGTGCTTGGCGAATTCTATATAAGGCTTTATGGAGCTTGCATACATGATTAGGTCGTTGAGCGTCAACAAATTCTTTAGGTTGCTGAATATAGACATCGTCCTGAAGTGAACTTTGAAGGAATGCATTACTCACATCGAGTTGGCAAATAGGCCAATTTTGAGTAACTGCAATGGTAAGGATGACACGAATCATGGTTGGTTTAACAACAGGACTGAATATATCATGAAAGTCGATGCCGGTGCGTTGGTGTTAGCAACAAGCCGTGCTTTGTAGTGAGAAATGGACCCATCGGGGTTCCGTTTAATTTTGTAAATCCACTTACAACCAATGATGTTTTGTGAAGGATGAGGAGGGACCAGGGACCAAGAATTATTATGAACAAGGGCATCAAATTCCTCACACATAGCCTTACGCCATTGAGAGGATTTGTTGGCTTGGGTGAAAGAGGTAGGTTCAATGCGGTCAACGGTGAGGCTGGTTATGAGACAATATTTTTTATTTGGTTTGAAAATATTGTGTTTGGATCTTGTGACCATAGGATGAGGTTGGTGAGTCGGTGTAGTTAAGGATGAGGTTCTTAATGGAGTAGTTGTTGACAAAGATCTTGACACGGGTGTCATAGAAACCGAGCAGTTGGGAGGTGAAGATGTAGATGGCATCGGAGAAGCAGAAGAAGGCACAAGATTAGCAGTGGATGACAAAGGTGGGCAATCAGAATGAGGGACTGAATAATGAGGAGGGGAATCAAGGAGAGCCCATTGAGGAATAGAGTTTGGTTGAACCATGTGAGAAGATTGGGATCGGTCAGAAAATGGGAAAGAATGTTCTACAAAAACAGCATGACGAGAAACAAAGATTCTATTGGTTTGGGGATCAAGACATCGATAAGCATTATGCTCTGTAGAGTAGCCAACAAAAACACAAGGGCGGGACTAAAATTGCAATTTATTGGTGTTGTAAGGACGTAGCCAAGGGTAGCACAAGCAACCAAAAACACGCAATTTGAGGTAATTTGGATATTTGCTGAATAGCTTTAGAAATGGAGATTGGTTATCAATAATGGGTGTGGGAAGACGATTGATGAGATAGGTAGCTGTTTGAAAGGCAAAGGACCAATGAGTGAGAGGCATGGAGGCATGGTGTAATAAGGTTAGCCCGGTTTCGACAATATGACGGTGGCGTCTTTCGACGGTACCAACAAGTTCTGGTGTATGGGGGGGTGATTTTAAATGTTGAATACCATGTTTATTTAGTGTTGAAGCAAGACCTGTATATTCCCCCCCTCCATCTCAGTAAACTGTAGTAATCTTAGTGTTGAAAAAATTTTCAACCATAATTTAAAATTTTTCAAAGATGGAGATAACGTCAGATTTGTGTTTCCTTAAATAGAGCCAGGAATATTTAGTGAAATAATCCACAAACACAACATAATAACGAAAATGATCAAGAGAGGCTATTGGCACAGGACCCCAAACATCGGTATATAAAATTTCAAGTGGTTTGTCACAAGAAATGGATGAAAGTCCAAATGGAAGTTAATTTGTGACTTTTATTACAAAGACAAGCATTGCAATGACTAATACTAGACTCTGACAGTGGTAAAGATGCAGTGGATATAAGACTTTTAAGAACTGTAGTTGACGGATGACCAAGACGAGAATGTCATTGACGCAAAGAAGACTTAGTGGTGTGAAAAGCATGGACTGTTTTATTGGTGTGGAATAAAGACGGCCATTCATACACATTCCCCTTATTCGGTCCTTGGATGAGTGATGCCCCCGTGCTCAGATCCTTGAAAACAAAATAGTGAGGAAAGAATTCAATAGATGAGTTATTTTGATGGCAGAATTGGGAGACAAATAAGAGATTCTTTTTTATCTTTGGTGCACACAAAACATCATTTAATTGAAAAGTGGAATTAGGAGTAACTAGATTGGAACCAATATGGGTTATAGAAACTTGATTACATCGCCAATTATGATATCATCATTACCACCATATTCAGAGTGCACCGAGAGATTTTGTAAATAGAGGTAATATGATGAGATGCTCTGTGTCAACTATCCAGGTATTATTGTTGTTGAGTCCATGATTGGCATGCGTGAAGTTTGCTTGTGGGACAAAAAATGGATGAGGTCGAGACCTGCAAACCTTAGCAGTGTGACCAGGTTTGTCACATAGTTGGCACACAACTCGTGGCTGATTGTTGTTGGGTTGAGAGCGCCAAAACTGATTGTTGGATGATGGATTTCCATGATACAAGTAATGCCGATTGCCTTGAGGAGTCCTGTTGTTGAAGTTCCCTTGATTTGGATACTTGTTGCCGACCTGTGTAAACATGCCTTTGTTGTTGATGCCAGAGTGCTTTCCCTTTTTGTTGTAGTTGCTTTTCTAAGTGAATTGTGCTGTGATTGGTGTCATATCTTGCTTTGTTGCATTGCGTGTCATTGTCATCTCGTAATTAGCTAGTTTATCGTGTAGCTCTTCGAAGGAAATGAGTGAATCTCGAGCACGGATTGCAGCATTAATGTTTTTGAATTCTGGACCAAGGCCTTTGAGTGCAGCATGAATTAGTTCGTCATCACTCATAGGTGAGCCAGTAAGTACAAGAGTTTCGGATATGCTCTTGATAGTTTGCATATAGTCAGCAATGCTTAGGTTTTTAGTGGTGGTGTTGGCAAGGATCTCACGGAGGCTCATGACACGAGTGTGGGATTTGCTTGCATATGTTCTCTCCAAACGGGTCCATGCTTCCGCTGTAGATTTTGCAGAAGTGATAAGAGGGACTATATTATCAGAAACAGAGGCTAACATGGCATGGAAAAGTAAGCGATCCTGTCTTTTCCATAAATGATAAGTAGGATTTGGGATGGTTCCAGTATTGTCACTGTTGGCTATGGTGGGAGAAGGGCATGGGATGGTACCATCAATATAACCTTCAAGATCATATCCAAACAAAAGGGACTCGTATTGCACTCTCCATGAAGGATAATTGGTTTTGGTGAGTTTGAGTGGAAGTTGAGTGGCTGCATTAATGGCTATGA
>CAMOHE010044159.1:51573-65076 GCA_946598075.1 Artocarpus hirsutus
GAACTTGTCCTTAAGCCGATTATGGATAATCTTATGGGGATACGATACACTATAATATGTCATGGAGACTTAGCTATACGGGCTTCGTAATTCTATAGAGTTCAAGAGTGCAGCTCCAAGCTTTTAGTGGAGTAGCGTTGGAGTTGATAATTATGATATGTATATCTGGGATATTGGGTTTCATAATTATCAGGAGCTTGAACTATATAGGTCCATTTGGTCCTCTTTGCTAGCTCATAAAATCCTATAATGATACGGCATGCTTTTACAATAATTGGTGACTTATGTTAGATTTATTAGATTGGTTGAAATTTGAAAGAATCAAATAATTCATGTCTATTTATCGGTTGAATTAATTTTGTGACAAAATTAAATCAAGATAAACTTGTTGAATTATTAGGATCGGCTAATTCTTGTCTGTTTTTCAGTTGATTTAATTTTAGATAAACCAAATCAAGATAAACTTGTAGAATTATTGGGAATCTATTTATTATCCTAAAAATTATCTGGATAAAGTTGTTTTAATTAGATAACTTTTTTATTGGGTTATTTGAATTAAAACTGAGGCTTTATCCTATAAAATCTTAGGTGAAAAATAAAAGATTCGCGTGATTTTTATTTCGACAGTTCAGCATGCCGATCCTAAAGTTTGGGTTGTTGATGAGGCAAGTTCGGCCTGCCGATCAGGCAGATCGGCCTGCCTATGCGCAAATTAAAAATCACACGTTTTTACCCATTTTTACGCGTATCTTATTCGATATTGACCCGAATTTGATTCTGTTTTGAATTTTTAAGACCTTATCTGATAAGGAATGACCCTAGACCCAACCTCTATAAATAGGGAGTGAGTCTAAAGAGTTATGGAGATCAATTGAGAGATTAAGAGTGATACTCTGCTGGTGAGAATCTGAAACTCCCTGAGAGCACTTGTTCACAAATCACGAACACTAGCTTTGGGTTCTCTCAATTGGTTAGAAGAAGAGTGACCTTGAGGAAGAGCTGTACGTGTGAGCCCACAGTTACTCCGATCTTAGATAGAGAATAGCAAAGAAGACCAGTTGGTTGAGTCTCTTCTAAAACGTTACTTCTCTACACAGATTTTGAGAGCTTTTCGGCAAATATAAGGTTAGTAAGATCAGGTTAATTTATACATATAGCATGTTAAACTTGTGTTTTGAAAATACTCTGATTTAAAATTTTTAAAATTCTGCTGCGTATTATTTTTCCAACAGGGTGTGGGAAGGTGATTTATGAGATAGGTAGCCGTTTGAAAGGCAAAGGACCAATGAGTGAGAGGCATGGTGTACTATGGTTAGCCCGGTTTCGACAATATGATGGTGGCGTCTTTCGACGGTACCAGCAAGTTCTGGTGTATGGGGAGGTGATTTTAAATGTTGAATACTATGTTTATTTAGTGTTGAAGCAAGACCTATATATTCCCCCCCCTCCATCTGAGTAAACCGTAGTAATCTTAGTGTTGAAAAAATTTTCAACCACAGTTTTAAATTTTTCAAAGATGGAGATAACGTCAGATTTGTGTTTCATTAAATAGAGCCAGGAATATTTAGTAAAATAATCCACAAACACAACATAATAACAAAAATGATCAAGGGAGGCTATTGGCACAGGACCCCAAACATCGGTATATAAAATTTCAAGTGGTTTGTCACAAGAAATGGATGAAAGTCCAAATGGAAGTTTGTGACTTTTATTACAAAGACAAACATTGCAATGACTAAAACTAGACTCTGACAGTGGTAAAGATGAAGTGGATATAAGACTTTTAATAACTGTAGTTGACGGATGACCAAGACGAGAATGCCATTGACGCAAAGAAGACTTAGTGGTGTGAAAAGCATGGACTATTTTATTGGTGTGGAATGAAGGCGGCCATTCATACACATTCCCCTTATTCGGTCCTTGGATGAGTGATGCCCTCGTGCTCAGATCCTTGACAACAAAACAGTGAGGAAAGAATTCAATGGATGAGTTATTTTGATGGCAGAATTGGGAGACAGATAAGAGATTCTTTTTTATCTTTGGTGCACACAAAACATCATTTAATTGAAAAGTGGAATTAGGAGTAACTAGATTAGTGGAACCAATATGGATTATAGAAACTTGATTACCATCGCCAATTATGATATCATCATTACCACTATATTCAGAGTGCACCGAGAGATTTTGTAAATCAGAGGTAATATGATGAGATGCTCTTGTGTCAACTATCCAGGTATTATTGTTGTTGAGTCCATGATTGGCATGCGTGAAGTTTGCTTGTGGGATAGAAAATGGATGAGGTCGAGACCTGCAAACCTTAGTAGTGTGACCAGGTTTGTCACATAGTTGGCACACAACTCGTGGCTGATTGTTGTTGGGTTGAGAGCGCCAAAACTGATTGTTGGATGATGGATTTCCAAGATACAAGTAATGCTGATTGCCTTGAGGAGTCATGTTGTTGAAGTTCCCTTGATTTGGATACTTGTTGCTGACCTGTGTAAACATGCCTTTGTTGTTGACGCCATAGTGCTTTCCCTTTTTGTTGTAGTTGCTTTTTTGAGTGAATTGTGCTGTGATTGGTATCATATCTTGCTTTGTTGCATTGCGTGCCATTGTCATCTCGTAATCAGCTAGCTTATCGTGTAGCTCTTCGAAGGAAATGAGTGAATCTCGAGCACGGATTGCAGCATTAATGTTTTTGAATTCTGGACCAAGGCCTTTGAGTGCAGCATGAATTAGTTCGTCATCACTTATAGGTGAGCCAGCAAGTGCAAGAGTTTCGGATATGCTCTTGATAGTTTGCATATAGTTAGCAATTCTCAGGTTTTCAGTGGTGGTGTTGGCAAGGATCTCACGGAGGCTCATGACACGAGTGTGGGATTTGCTTGCATATGTTCACTGCAAACGGGTCCATGCTTCTTCCGCTGTAGATTTTGCAGAAGTGATAAGAGGGACTATATTATCAGAAACAGAGGCTAACATGGCATGGAAAAGTAAGCGATCATGTCTTTTCCATAAATGATAAGTAGGATTTGGGATGGTTCCAGTATTGTCACTGTTGGCTATGGTGGGAGAAGGGCATGGGAGGGTACCATCAATATAACCTTCAAGATCATATCCAAACAAAAGGGACTCGTATTGCACTCTCCATGAAGGATAATTGGTTTTGGTGAGTTTGAGTGGAAGTTGAGTGGCTGCATTAATGGCTATGATTTGATTTGGTGCATTCAGGGATAAGATTGGGTTAGCAACAATTTGAACTGGATTGACAGCAGAATTGTTTTCGGTCATGGTTGAATGGTGGCTATTTTGGGAATCTTTTTTTTTTTTTTTAAAATGAGGCTCGGATACCATAAAAGGTTTATGCTGATATTATTAAATTGGTCGTACCTTTATTCATTGTGGAGCTGATATATATATAGTTAGATTACAAATGTTAGTTCCTAAGTGTAAGCCACTAAAAGTGGAACTAAATAACAACACCTACAAAGGTGGAACTAAATAACAACCAGAGATTACAAAATCTGAATTGAGATTCAAATTGAAGATTTTGTCGAGGGAATTCTGTTATTAAAAATTACCTTCAAGTTTTTCCAGTAATGAAATCTGTCAAGCCTTTCCACACTTCATTCCAGCTGCTTTCAATAGTCTGAAAGAAACCACTCATGCCCTTCTTTGGTGAATGGAAGGGAGTACTCTGCACCAAATGAATGACTTCACAGGATTCATACGAAAGCATCCTCATAGAGATTAAACTGGCAGATAATGCATGAATAATGATCTACTATGATTCTAAACTTGAGAGATCTAAACTCAAACCGAATACATATATCTTTTATTTTAGTCTTGAACTTATTTCCCTGGGCTTTTTTAATCAACATGTGCTTTCAAAGTTCTTTTTTTTTTTTTTGGCTAACTAAAGAAAATATTTTATGGGTAGAGGGTGGAGTTGTCAGATGACTTATAGAAGGCAAATATCCCGCGTGGTATATGGATTTCTCATTACGTGGATTGCCTATTAACAGCAGAGTCGGTAAAATTTTTCAGTGGCGGCACTATACAAAAATGGAAAATAATTTTTTTAGACATGAGACAGTAACATAGTTATAAATTTTAAATTATTTAGTGGTAGCACAAGTAGAAATTGCCCATGACATAAGTTGCAATTGTAATTAAAAAACAAAAACCATAAAAATTGAAATCTCAAAAGTTGATTGTCCCCAATCAACTATATGTGGCTCCATCAATAGCCCGTATGACACTACTCAATGTGGTAAGACTAAGACTATATTCAAGACTTTGTCGAGAAAATGTCCTTATCCACCTACTTTCCAAAGTTTTTTTTCTAGATAAAATAAGATGTATGCAATGTAATAAATAAATATAAGCTACGAATACATGTACATGTGTGGACCATTATCAAGGACAGTTGAAGTTGTAGCAAATTGGCATTCGGCTCTATCCAGTTCATTATAATCAGAGTCCTTAAAAATAGCTGTATTTAAACTCAAGCATTAATCTAAGATCTCATCATCACGATAATTCTGATATTACACTAATCACTGATTAGTCTTACCTGCACATATATATTTTTGCAGCTTTATCGGTTGCTGGGTAGAGCTTAAATGATCGAATTATCTCTTCTTCTGGCTTCATAATAAAGAATTGTTCCTGCAGATAAATATTCTTCACCAAAGTCGTTTCACTTTATTTCAATACAAAACGCAATAAATATTCAACAGAGGACAAAATATAGAATCAATAATACCTCCATGGGTGCAATATATCTGGAGCAATCAAAATGCAGCATAGGAAAAACCATCGCAGCTCAAATGTTGTGTTCAGCATACAATCGTCAAGAATAAAGTTAATAATATAAATACTTCCAAGAGACGTTAATTAACTGATTTTGATTTAGGTTTTCCAATAGTAAATCTAGTCAATCTCTAAGTACAAAAGTGACAAAATTGCTTGACAGTTTAGTATTACAAAATAAGAGAAAAATTGAACGACACTAAAACAAAGTTGAACAAAACAAAGTTGAACACGACCCCAAAAGTAGGAAACAAGGCTTGAGTGACAATGAGCCAAAAATGACAGGAAAGGATTAGCAGCCTCAGAAGGAAGAAAAGGCGCCAAGGGATAGAACGACACGAAAACAAGTGAACGATACAAAATTGAACCACGGGTCAGCAAAATAGAGTGGCCGACATCTGCAAGTCTCATGGTCCCATGAAACGACAGAAGCGAATAAATGACACAAAAGAATAAATAAATAAACAACAATAGATTTTGCATCACTAAAATAAAAATAAACGACTTCCTCAAAAAAGAAAAAAAAAAAGAAGCCTAAAAGCCTCAGAGAAAATATTGCACGCTGAAAATGACAACAAATAACAACAAGAAGAAGAAGAGCATACATAAGGAATCCATTAGTCACAGTTTAACCAACCATGAGTTGCTGCGCATATCAGATCAAAACTATTTTACTTTTTTAATCATGGCCCTATACACATAACTTAGAAATTGCCGTTTGGTAAATGAATTCGAATTAGTGATTTGATTTGAGTTAGTGTAATTTGAATTAAGATTTGAATTAATGATTTGAATTGTTATCCAAATTAATATTTGGATGTATATTTAAGTTTTAATCTGAGTATGGAATAGAATTAAAATTTGTATTTGGAGAGGTGGTAAAAATAGTTTTTGATTTATTGACAAATCTAATAAAATCTCAATGTTAATGATCCTAAAAAATATACAATATAGATTTTAATTTATTCTTCTATTCACTAGGAACACAATAAAAAAAGAAGTATCTCAATTAGATATCAAATAAAGATGTTATGATTTTTTTCCTCAAATATAGGAGAGAGATTTTAGTTTTTACTGTAACAGAGATATCCGAGTATCAAAAGTTTAAGAGGGGATGAGAACCCTAAAAACTTGGATTCTTGATACTCAAAGGATTTGAATTTTCGGAGAAACAAACACATATTCAAAGAATTCTTGATACTTGAATATAAATTTGAGTCCATTGAGTACAATTACACAAAACAAACGACCCGAAGATTCCCTGATTGAATTTTAAATGGCCTTAAAGAAAAAACAAAATAAAAAATTCAACAGAATTTTCGTTAATTCATATGATGCTTCGACTTCCCCAATATTCATAGTCTTGATTGTAGCAACCCCAAATTGAGAAAGGGCTTCAAATGTTGCAATGTTGATGCTTAAAATCTTCCCAGGACTGGTAAAGAAAGAATGAATAAATAAAATAAACTTAGTGAAAAATATCACTAAGAAGCAATTCGTGTCAAGAAAGTAAATTATGCATGCCAAGCGGGAATATTTAGAATGAATAAAATAAACCAAGTATAGTGAAAAATATCACTAACAAGCAATTTGTATTAGGCAAATAAATTATGCATGGCTAGCAGGAATATTTAGAATATGTCATCCACATTAATAGAATGAGAGGGAGAGAGAGAAATCAACCTTTGAAAAACATAATCTATATCGTCAGCTCTTAGTTCTATCAAAAGATTTGTATTCAGAACTTCAGTAACTCATATGGAAAAACGAATGAGTCCCTGTATTCTGAAAAAATAAAATAAAAAAATAAACTTTATTAGAAAAATAATTGTAACACAAAAAAAAAAATTCCTTTCAAATGCAAGTGTAGTCAGTGAAACATAACTGGATGTTGGTTTATTCTTTGAAACCTTCCTTGCACACCATATAGTGGCAATTGCTTTCTTCTAATTCTGTTCTGGTCAGCCTGTGAGCATTGATTTTCAAGTTTCTGGTAAATTATTTAAGGCTAAAGAACCACAGATCTTTCAAAAACAATTCATTTTATAAAAGTTAAGGAATATGCTACAAAAACTTGAAAATCCACAGAAATAAGTCATACAATGACGAACAAAGAAAAAAAAAATTTCCAAACTTAATTATATATGCAGACCTCCCACAAATTCCACAACTGATCATGAAGGCAACTCCAAAAGGGCGAAGAGCAGAAGTTTGGCTGCTCATTAAAAGAATTTTTTTTTTTTGGGGGAAGGAGGCAGGGCCTGAAATTGTTGTTACCCTTTTATTTGCTACGTGACCAAATGCCAATAAACTAATTCGGGTAGAAATGTTTGCTTTTGCCTTGTAGGTTTTGTTTAGCAAATCTAGTTAGAACTAATAAGATTTAATTGTTATAGTATAAAGCTCTTACATGCTATAATAAAAAGCAAAAATTTGTTATAATATAAAGTCCTTACATGCTACAATATTTAAGTTTTAATTTGGTTTTCAGACACATTCTAATTGTATAAGACCGTTCATTAATTTGTTTTGATGGAAGGGGGCAGTGCTTTAATTTGTTGTCATTTTATTTTATATGTGACCAAATGCCAATAAACCAATTTGGGTAGAAATGTGCGCTTATGTGTCGTATTTGTATAAAGTTCATTTATTAATTTATAGCACTAAGTCTATTTAAATTCGAATAATTATGCAAAGAAAAAAAATATGAATAATTAAAAAAATAATTTTAATTGTATGCTTAAGAAAACAAAAGCAAAAGTATCCTTCTATCTTGTAGATCACATGAAAAATTATTTCATGAGGGTGATAAGTAAATTAAAAAAAGAGAATTTATGAATGCCACTTTTGACAAATATTATCTTAAGATGAGTGTAAGAAAAATATTTAAGTAGTGACTTATATCAAAAAGGTTATTTCAAGGGAATAAAAAAGTACTTTAATTATGCATTGGGATGAGGGGTGGGTGGGTTTGGTAAGAAAAGTAAATACAAAAAGCAATAACGACATTCGTTTTTTAGGCAAGGGACCAAACCACAAGTTTTTCAAGAGAGCCCATTGGAGCTCAAGCAAAAGAAAACGAGGATGATAAGACACCGTCTTTGTTAGGTAAGGAACCAAAACACAAGCCACTTTTCAACGCAACATACTTTCTTAGCTTGTTGAAGCTGAAGCAGAAGAAAAACAAGGATAACAAGGCACCACGGTCCATTTGTTTCAGAGTTCAAACTAAAGTGGTTTGAATTTTTTAAGTTTGAGATAAAAAGTTAGAAAAATATAGTCTAAATCAAACTAAAGTGGTTTGAATTTTTTAAATTTGAGATAAAAGTTGGAAAAATATAGTTTGAAACTAAAATTATGATGATTTTAAGTTACTTTTGGATATATAATTTATTTTAAGTTTGAAAAGAGAATAAAAAATTTAAAATTGTATTTAGATATTAAAAAAATAGCCAAATTGTATATGAAATTATGTGATTTCTCCCTTGAGCATGTGTGTGTCCTGGGTAAATAGCTTCACTGGGTGAAGCATGTCCTTCACGTGAAAGGTGGCGTGCGTCCCAACAATGTTGGAGCCTCCCTCCATGCATCAGTGAGTGGGTTCGACCCGGGAGAAATAAGTTCAAGATTTGGGTTCGGGGTTGATTCTTGATTTGCTCTGTTTTGAGCTCCAAATGTTTGAATTCGGGCCTAAGTATTAATTCCCAGATTATCTTGGGTTTGAAATTTGGGTCCAAACCTCATAAACTCTCTGAACAAACAATTCCATACATCTAGATCACTAGCGGAGGGGTGACAAGTAAATTTTGTTGGGGGAAGAGATGATGACCACATCTCCGGTGAGGAACTACTAGATTGTCTTTTTTTTTTAATTTTATTTTTTTAATCCTCACTAATGCCTCTTGAATTATAGGTTTTTTTTTATTTTATCTCATGAACTTTATAAACTCTCACTTTGCCCTTTAGACTTTAAATTGTCCTCACTTGGCTCCGTTTGTTAGGATTTTTGTTAAAAATAGACGAAGAAAAGAGGGTATTATGTGAAGTCATATGATTTTTTCCCTGTTTGTTTTACCACAAAATCTAACAGAAATATTACGTGGCTGCACTCACCCATTTTTTTGTCTTTTTTTTTTTTTACTTAAATTCTAGCACAAAGGATTAATTCAAAATTTAAAAAGTAAAGTTAGAAATTTTAAAGTTTACCTAACAAACTTACCTTCGAAAATTCAATTTCGAGAAACTTTAGTCAAAAAACTTGCTACCTACCCATCACTATTTGCACTTTGCTTCTTATTCGACCCTGTGAGAAGAACTTGGTTTGTTAAGTCGTAGAATCTAATTATTGCATTGACAATTTTTTACTTTATGTAGAGAAATCACTTGGATCGGGTGATAAAATTTCATTAAGGGCCCAATGGGAAAATGAAGAGTTTGCTGCACCTATTTTAACAAATATAATTAGCAGAAAGGGTAAAACAATCGATTAAATTAAGATATTAAAATTTTATAGGTGTTTAAGGAATAAGTTGGAACTTCAAGTTATAATTGAAAGAATGTAGCATGTAAGATTCTTACATTATAGCATATTTTTGTTTTATGCTATAATATATAAGAGCTTTATGTTGTTTGAGTTGAAACTGATGAGTTTGAACTAGCTTGCCAAGCATCATATGTTTTTTATATAAAGAGAAGAAAATTGCCACATACTTTTAAGTGGAGCTAAGCATGATTTAAACCCTCAAGCTATATTTAAAATAAAATAACTTATAACCAATTAAGCTGGTTTCGCTTGTCGTCAAGCACCATATTAAAGTTATACAGTAATTTGGATTATTGTTTTATGTCAAAGTTGTGTCAAGAAACATTACTTTACTCCACATGAAGATACAAAAATGAGGAAAAGTCGTCAAAAATATATGCCAGAATGTCAGAACAATAATAAATTTCCTTTTGTCTGCCAATAATCAATACTTTTTTTTTTTTTTTGGTTATGTTTATAGTTGGTACATCCAATCTACATAAACGACAATAAACGTGGAAACTCAAACATGCGCGAGAGATCCACGATAAACGACATAAGAATGATAATTACCACTATAAACGACAAGAATCCAGAAGAAAATCCGACATCGCTCAAGCAGCTGCCCTTGCTTGGCTTCAGCTTTATTCCGGCTTGTTTCACGTCTTGTACGATGCAGAAAGAGCGTCTAGAGATTGGGCTTTTTTTCTGGGAGGTGCCGCTGAATATACAAATGACTAATAGGAGTAGACTAAAATTAAAGAGATTTCTGATGCCCGCGAAAAATTGCAACTTTGTAATGAGTTTAAACAAAGCATAAAGAAGCCAACCGAAAATGAGGACCAGGAAAAGTACGAGAAATACTAGGCATCTTAGCAAGATAAGTGGCAGTGTCCGAAAGATGAAGACTAGCAACTTCCGAGGTTTGAGCCACCAGTTGTATTGGATGGAATTAGCTGAGCTGCTGCATCCATCACCTACGAGCGCACGTCTTAGAAGGTCGAGAAGGTGAACTGAAGCGTCAACTTTCAAAGGATCAAACTGATCAGGATGAAAAATAGGCGCTTGCTCATGCGGATGAACAATTTCAGCGTTTCTTCCATTGTCGTCACCCTTTTGTAGTAGTTATCGGCAGCTTGGCTGCCTATCCCCCAGAGGTTGTTCCAAGATGCTCCTCCCTTTTTTGTTGTTCCACCTTGCACACGTCGTTCATCTTTTTCTTTTAGTTGTCCAGGTTTGGCCTTTTGCTCGTTGTTTGGTCCTTCCTCTATTATAATCTTAAGTACCCGAAAAGGAATTTGGTTCTCCAGCAGGAACAAATCCTGCTGAACGACGGAAGCTTCATCTTCTTTGATATTTAAATCTTGCGAGGAATCGCCCCAAACGAAGCTGTATATGAACTGCAGCACTGCACAACCGTCCACTAACAACATCCTGGCTAGATCGTCGCCGTCCATGTTAGAAAATAATTTTTCCATGTGGGCACACATATGTAATTAAATGTGTTATTTAATGCTATCTTAAAGTAAAGCCTAAATTAAAGTGATATAATTAAGATAAAGTTAAAAGGCTTTATTAGGTATTAAAATAATGTATGGGTTATTTTTATAAATATTATATGTGTAGATACCAATTTGTAATTTCCAGATTTTATGATGGGCGAAACTGAAAATACACTAAAATAACAAAAGTTATTTATTCTGGTTATGGTCCTCAATTCATACGTATTATTCATTCAGAAAATTACAGACATCCTTATTCTTTGGAAATCCCATCTTCCTTGAAATTTCAAAGGGATACATATTGAATTGGAAGGCGATAACCAAAGTTCATTTAGTGATCATGAATCCAGATACGCTTCCGCAATTTGGTATGATTCTTCTCAATAATTTGACATGAACGATCCTATTTGAATTTTAGTTCAATCTATTCTAATAAGTGGCATCAAAGCGGGTTCATGTTGAATTATTGAGAAAATTTTTCTCAAAACTTTGGTTGAATTGATCGTAGAATATGCTATAGTATTCATGAATTACGTGTGTAATTTGGTTTTTGGATGAAGTTTTGGTATATGTGTGTGAAAATATATGAATTCGGGATTCATGCATGTAATAATATATGTGCATTAAATTTTTTCTTTGACTGATGATTCTCGAGAATTGCTGCAATCTGTTTCTTCTGTATGCACGCATGTTGAGAAGGTTATATGGTTGTTGTTGTTTAAGGGTCAAATGCATTAAATGCATTCTGGATTGAGTGGTTTTGTCGTTTAATTTGTTAATATAAAAAAAAAAAATCAAATGCATTTAATGCAGTCAGGTGCACGATTTCTTTGAAATCGTTTTGTTCGCTGGGTTAAGTAACCTGAAGGTTAACCGACGGGAAAGATTTTCTGCCCAGACCATCCGGCATCGCCGGAGAAAGAGAGTTGCGGCCTCTGGCCGCGGCGGAGGAAGGAAACGGCTGCCATAGCCCACTGTGGAAAGAAATTTAAAAAGGAAAAACAAAAAAAACAAAACAAAACAAAACAAAAAGGCACAACCGGGGCTGCTCTTTGGTTTTGCCGGCGGTTTGCTGTCCCGTCGCCGACGACGGCGCCCTCTAGGTGCGGACGTGCAGTCTCGCCGATGAGAAGGCTGCCGGAGGAGTCACTTTGGCGGTTGGCTCTGCCAACCGCCTGGCCTCGATTCCCAAGGGTCGTGACTCCCCTGGGCAGGAGATACGTTCTGGGCTTCGGCCCAGAACTGCATTAAGTTTCACTGGCCACAAAGGCCCGTGAAAGGAAGTAACCCAGGGGCTCAACTCCTGGGTTACCAAAGGTTAAAAAAAAAAAAAAAGAGTGGGACGGGCTAGTCACGGTCCTGGATTTATTGGGCCCGTAACCAGCGAAAACCCAGGGGCTCAACCCCTGGGTGACCCAAAAAAAAAAAGGGGGAAAGCTGGGTAAGGACTAGGGTTGGGTCAACCTAACCCGGCCATCTTTGACCCGGTCAGGGTCAACAGTCAACAGTCAAATGTTGACTTTGACCGTTGACTTTGATCGGGTTGACTTTTGTTTTTTTTGTTTTTTTTGGGGGTCAATTTTTGGTGCAACTTTAAAATTCAAATTATGCTTTTGGATTATTAATATCATTAAATTAATTAATTGAACCAATAAGCTACCAAAGTAGCCTCTTTTGTGGATGTTAATTAATTTGTGATATTAAGAAGGTTGTGTGAATTTAATTCATGCGAATATTATTCGGCCCAAAGGAAGTTTAATATTTGACAGAATTAAATTCATACCTGTGGTGATAAATATGTAACAATTATATGGTTATTTTTAGTATGTGAATAATAAGTTGATCCAAAGATTAGCTTATTATTTGACATAACTTATTGTTAATATTTGATCACTGCACCAAGAATACCATTTACAAGTTAATATTTCTGTCCAAAGACTAAATATTAATGTTGTTACAGGTTTCTTGTGATGGGATATATCATTGTTTGAATTTTATTGGTTGTTTTATGTGAATTCTTATGTGAATATGTGATTTTGTTCTTTGTACAGCTACTGCATCATCTTCATCAATATCTGCAAATGTTAATTCCATTCCTATGCTGAATAGGACTAACTTTAAGGACTGGAAAGAGAATGTGTTAATCATTCTCGGTTGCCTTGATCTAGACTTGGCTATCAGGGTTGAACGTCCCAATATTACAGATACTAGTTCCATTGAGGATAAAAAGGAACTTGAAAGATGGGATCGTTCTAACCGAATAAGTCTAATGATCATTAAGAGGGGCATTCCAGAAGTCTTCAGGGGCACTGTGCCCGATGAGGTCACTACAGCCAAGGGTTTCCTTGAGGCCATAGAAAAATTCTTTGCAAAGAATGATAAGGCTGAAACAAGCACGCTTTTGGCGAGCTTGATTTCAATGAGGTACAAAGCAAAAGGAAACATAAGGGAGTACATCATGCAAATGTCTCATCTTGCTTCAAGATTAAAGACACTAGATCTGGAAATTTCTGAGGATCTTCTAGTGCATCTTGTCTTGATTTCTCTTCCTGCACAATTCAATCAATTCAAGATCAATTACAACTGCCAGAAAGAGAAATGGACTCTTAATGAGTTAATTTCTTATTGTGTGCAAGAGGAAGAAAGACTGAAGTAAGAGAAGAC
>CAMOHE010044160.1:0-61968 GCA_946598075.1 Artocarpus hirsutus
TTTTTTTTTTTTTTTTTTTTTTTTTTTTTTTTAATGTAAGACCTCTAGTATCCGGAGCCACATTGGGCCCTGACTAATCCGAAGTCAAGCCAGGTTGGACCCATATGGAGGAAGCTCTCCCAACGCCTCTTTATCCCCTCACAAAGCTCAAACGGAGACCTTGCTTAAAGGAGAACGAGCTCTTTGCCACTCGATCCCACAAGTCGTTGGTAGGAAAAATTGCAAAAAAAAAAAAAAAAAGAATAATCAGCCTTTTTTGTTAAAAAACTGATGGAGTTTGACGGAAGAAGGAAAGTTGCAGATAGATAATAGATCGGGAAGGCAAAACATATACATTTTAAAATTTAGAGAGCATGTTACTTAAAAAAAAAAAAAGACTAATTAGCATTTTCTGTTAAAAAACTGACAGAGTTTGACAGAGGAGGGAAAGTTGAAGATGGATAACAAATCAAGAGAGCAAAACAAATACATTTTGAAGTTCGAAGACATGTTATTTATACATAGTTTAGAGAGGATCTGTAAAATTTACACGTTACACTTATCTCTGTCTTTGCCTTTTCTTCCTCATTTACCCTTTTGTCTAATCCACTTGAATGATCACCGTTATCTTTCGACTCCTTGACAAGAAAAATCTGACTAATTGATCAATTTCGTTAAGAGAAAGTGGTAGAAGACTTTTAAGTCAACGAATGTGGGATTTTAAAAAAATAATAATAACAATAAATAAGAGAAAATTACAGGATATGCCACACTTTTAAACATAGTTTTTATTCATCCCACACTTGAAAATGTTATGCCACATTGTTACTTATATTATTTGTTTAAATTATATCATATTAAAATATTTGTGGCATTTATAAAAAGTAAGTTTTAAAATGTTACTTTTATGAAAATGTTCCTAATAATAAGCCTCGTATCTTTGGAGGGAATTGATTTCTTGGAGAAATTGGGCGGCCCACTAGTCTAAGGGGGAGCAGGGCAGACTTAGAAAGTGGAGTTTCTGGGAAGAAAATATTGCACTCGTTTTTTAGTGGGAAAAAAAATATTTGTAACATTATCTAGAATGAATATACAGTGCCCATAGTTACAAGAGTTGTAATTAGTGATAGTTGATTGTTCTATATGTTATGAAATTGTTAAATATGAAAACAGTTGAAAACGCATTGAGATATGAATGTTAGACTTTGTTTGATCTTAACTTAAATAATGGCCAATGTATCAACATAACAGGCCTCCATTATTCCTTGAAACTTCTTTTTAACCTCCGCCTTGAACTCGGCATTCCACCGTTAGCTGCCTCCTTAAATCCCTACCTACAAATAGCACGTCAAAACCCTCTCTTCTCCTCATCACTCCATGTAATAGTTCTTTATTCTATCATGAGCTTATTGCGTCCTACTAGCGCTACTGCCGGTGCCTATGCAATATTCAGCAACGAAACGGATAGGTTTGCTCTGCTCAAAATCAAAGAATCAATTCCCATAGATCCAGATAAAGTCCTAAGCTCATGGAATGATTCTGTTCCCTTCTGTGACTAGCCTCGAATTGCATGCATAATTTGGCATCAAAGGGTTACGGCCTTGAAGTTGGAGGGCTATAACTTGGGAGGAACCAAATCGCTTTACATTGCAAACCTCTCTTTTATGACGTATATTAATCTAAAAAATTATAGTTTTTTCAGCAAAATTCCACAGCAAGTTGATCGTTTGTTTCAATTACGACATCTCGATCTAAGTCGCAACATGTTGGAAGGTAAGTAGAAATAATGTCGAGGAATTTTAAATCTCCATGATGTTGGTGACACAGACTGTAGTAACGGAGTCCAGAATGATATTTCTAGCAATTATAAATCTCCACGAAGCATTTTTAGCCATCCATGGTTGTTTGAGGATCACTTTTGAGGATGCTTCGAGGATTGTAGACATAGCGAGATCCGACTAGAACTGCTTAGCTTAGAATCCGGGTAAGTAGGAATCTCGCTTACAATATGAACAGTTTTTAAGTAAATTGTTTTACGTGTTTTCAAAGAAAAATTATAAATTATATGATTAGTGATTTGCACGCCATGTTATGTTATGATGTGTTATTATGTTAGGATATGATTTATTATATTTAAGTCGTAGCATGCCATGCTACGTTGTGATTATGTCATGATCAATATGTGATATATGCAATAACAAATTATATTGCTTAGCCATTTTAAGTTAAAGCATGATTACGATTTATGAATTATGATTTATGAAATGGTGATGCTATGTAGTAACACGTTATATTGCATACACACAATAAGATGAGTGAAATTAATAAGACAAGTTAAGATGTCATACTAACCTATCGACCTATAGGAAGACTTCAATACGATTCAATACTGGCTATGATCTCAGCGTCATTAGGGACATCATGGACCCTGACTTCCCAAAGATCACACGCAATTGTTATGATCAAGCGGGCACAATTAATAAAATAAGATAAATCTTAAATAAATAAGCATAAAACAAGTTGATAAGCAAGCATAAAATATTTATTCATGTTTTTATTAAATTATTTTAATTATGTTTTGCGAGTCTAATTTCTTACTTGCTGAGTAAAAGCTCATGTAATTATGTTCATGCTATAGGCAATAAACACGTCAGCGACACTTGATGGGCAGTAGTGAACGGCGGACAAATGTTGAGACTTAAGTGTAAATTATAAGAAGTTATTATTATGTTAAGTTTAAAAAGGAATAAGTTTTTAGAAATCAATATGTTAATTTTAAGATAATATATGATAGGAAAAGTATAATGATAATTCAAGGAAGGATTTAAAATGCATTTAAAATAAGAATTTATAGCGATATCTAATTTAGAATTGTTTTAGAAATACTTTCATTTAAATAAAAAAATAGTTTCTAAATAATTATCTTTATGTTTAAAAGAAAGGTTGTAGGAAATTATTATTTATCATGTTTTAAGAAATCAATGTCATGATGTATGTAAAGAATTAAGTCTTTAGAAATTATGATTATGTTAAAACACAATACTTATTATTATACTATTATTATGTTTAAAGAAATCAATATTTCTTTCAAAAAAAATATTTTAGGAAATCATTATCAAGGTCTTGTTTTAAGAAAAAAAATTATTCTACAATTTAAGTACTTTATGTTAATATATGTTTAAGATCAAGATTAAGTAGTTAAGCAACAGGCATGTAAGTACAGTAGTTACAACTTTCAGGCTCTTTATTTTCTTCAAACTTCGGAGCCTATGATTTTTGTTGGAAGCCTTCACCCCAGATTGTACGTTGGGGCATTTGAATCGTCAGAGGTGTAAACAGATTGCAAGTCAATTGAGTTAGATGCATGAAATTTCTCCCACAAGATAGCTGGCTTAGGGACCACATTTAAATTGTCAGAGGTGTAAATAGATTGCAAGTCAATTAAGTTAGATGCACAAAATTTCTGCCACAAGATAGCTGGCTTAGGGACCATATGCAAAACTGAAGTGTCAACGACGGATAGCTGGCTTAGGGACCACATGCAAAACTGAAGTGTCAACGACGGAGAAGAATTAGAAAGTGCAAAATAACTCTATTTTTGTAGAGTTATAGAGCAATTCAGTAGCCCACTTGTGTAAAAGGGAGAAAATAGTGCGGAGAAGACTTAGAAAGTGAAGTCTCTGGACTCCAGGAATAGAACAGTTGAAAGCGCGATAGGATATGAACGTCAGATCTTGTTTTTCCTAATTTAAATAATGACTAACATGATCTTTGAATTAGATTGAGCAAAAAACTTGAAACTTATTACAAATTCATTTATTACTATACATCAAAATTCATTGTTGTACTAATGCACAGTAATATTGTTGAATTACTAAATTTTCTGCAACCAGATCATAAAAACATTAACATATGTTGCGGAGGCTAACGATGATGAAGCTCCATCAAATTAAATTGATCAAATAAAAATCCACAAAAAAAAGGTAGTATTAGCTATTAGGTTTCTTACCGAAAAGTCATTGCCGCGTGTCCCAAGCAACTTCTAAGTTTTGTGATTCAACTCTAATAATGCCTTTTTTCTGTGCTTGGCAGAGTCATATTGAAACGACTAGCATTATGATGCACGCCACTCAATATTCATGATAATCGTTTTTATTCAGCAAATAATAATAATAATAATAATCAAGAGAGAGAGCATGATAATCGTCACACCGACGTTGGGGAAACAAAAGGAGGGTCAACGTGAATATCCCCTTGTCTGCACTTTCAATTTGCATTGTGGTCCACAATTCAAATCCTCCAATGAATCAACGTAAAAAAAGCTCCATTTTTCCATGGCCCTTCTTTTTAACTCTGTTTTGAACTAGGCGTTCCGGTGTTAAGCTGCTTCCTTGATTACCTACCCCAACAAATGGCACTTCAAAACCTCTCTAGGTTATTTCCATTTTTGTTTTTATCCCTCCATGTGATTGCTCCTTATTCCATCATGGGCTTATTGCAACCTACCTTGTTCGCTGCCGCTACAATATTCAGTAATGAAACTGACAGGTTTGCTCTGCTTAAATTCAAAGAATCAATTCCCATCGATCCTAATGGAGTCCTAAGCTCATGGAATGACTCTGTTTCCTTCTGCGACTGGCCTGGAATTGCATGCAACGTTCGGCATCAACGGGTGACGGCCTTGGAGTTGGAGGGCTATAACTTGCGAGGAACCATATCGCCTTACATTGGAAACCTCTCCTTTATGAGGTACATTAATCTCAGAAATAATAGCTTTTTTAGCAAAATTCCACAGCAAGTTGATCGTTTGTTCCGACTACAACATCTCAATTTGAGTATCAACATGTTGGAAGGTAGAGTCCCAGACCACTTGAGCTACTGCTCGCAACTCCGAGTGTTAAATATCGGAGAAAACAAATTTACTGGAACTATTCCTTCAGAGCTTGGCACTTTGAAGAATCTTGTGTTCCTTAATCTTGAAAAAAATAATCTCACAGGAAGCATCCCACCTTCCTTGGGAAACATTTCATCGCTCAGAATACTTTCTCTAGCATATAACAATCTCGTGGGAAATATTCCCGATGTGTTAGGAAACTTGAAAAGATTAACCTTTTTAGTGTTAGGTTGTAATAATCTGTCTAGTGCAATCCCTCTCTCCCTTTACAATATGTCCTCTCTTCTTACTTTTGCAATGCCACTGAATAACTTTGAAGGGACTCTTCCTCCTAACATAGGCCACACGCTTCCTAGCCTCAAAGAATTTGGCATTGCTGGTAATAAAATCTCTGGGATAATTCCCGAATCTTTTTCCAATATTTCTCAGCTTCAAATACTTGATATTGGTTCAAATAATTTTTTTGGTCAAGTTCCAACCAGTTTGGGAAATCTTCAACATCTCTTATGGCTCCTTTTAGGTTATAATAATCTCGGAAATTATGCTGCTAATAGCTTGAATTTTCTTTCATCATTAAAAAACTGCAGCCAAATGAAACTATTAGAGTTTGACATGAACAGTTTTGAAGGTGTCTTACCCAATTCTGTGGTAAATTTGTCAACCCAGCTCACTAAATTTATTGCTGGCAAAAATCAAATATCTGGAAATATCCCTCCAACATTAGCAAATCTAGTCAACTTAACCATCTTGGATTTGGAACAAAATCGCCTCATAGGATTTATTCCAGATACTTTGGGGAAGTTACAAAATTTGCAAGTTTTGCATTTAGAATCAAATTCATTGTCAGGACCAATACCCTCCTCTATAGGAAACCTCACCCAAATGTGTGAACTTTATCTATCCTATAACAAGTTAAATGGAAGCATTCCCCTGGAGATTGGACACTGCAAGACTCTGCAATATCTTGACATTTCAAATAATAAATTTTGTGGAACAATCCCTGCAGAACTTTTTGCTCTTCCATCCTTATCTATCTTACTCAACTTGTCATGGAACTCATTCACTGGAAACCTACCTGTGGAAGTGGGCAAGCTAAAGAATATTAATGTACTTGACCTATCTGAAAACAATCTCACTAAAGAAATCCCAGAAACCATTGGAGATTGTCAAAGTCTAGAATTCCTTTACCTACAAGGGAACTACTTTGAAGGGACCCTACCGTTTGCTTTTGCTTCTCTGAGAGGACTTCAATACTTGGATCTTTCGCAAAATAACCTTTCAGGAAAAATTCCAAGGGATCTAGAGGAACTTCATGGCTTGCAATATCTAAATCTTTCTTTCAACAACCTGAAGGGAGAAGTACCAAACAAAGGCGTCTTTCAAAATGCAAGTGCAATATCAGTAGTTGAAAATTCTAAGCTATGTGGTGGTGTTCCAAAATTGCAGCTTCCAAGATGCTTGGTTAAAGATTCCAAACAGGAAAATAAGACCAGATTTCTCAAACTAGCAATTATTTTAGTTTGCCTGGCTGCACTTTTTCTGCTCTCATCTTTACTAGTTATTTATTGGAGGAAAAAATCACAAATGAAATTGACACGTACACTTTCAACAATGAGGTTTTTCTCAAAAGTGTCGTACAAGACGCTTCATCAAGCTACCAATGGATTCTCTTCAAGCATGTTAATCGAAACAGGTAGCTTTGGCTGTGTATATAGAGGCATTCTTGGTCAGGGAGAAAATCTAATTGCCGTAAAGGTCTTCAGTATTATGAGAAAAGGAGCTTCCAAGAGTTTCCTCATTGAATGCAATGCCTTGAGAAATATTAGACATCGAAATCTTGTTAAGATTGTGACATGTTGTTCTAGCATGGATTACAATGGTAACAAATTCAAGGCTATAGTCTTCGAGTATATGTCAAATGGAAGCTTAGAGAAATGGTTGCATCCAATGACTGACGGTGGAAATCATTCCATTGGTTTGGACTTGATTCAGAGACTAAATATTGTTGTAGATGTGGCCTCTGCAATACACTATCTTCACGAGGGTTGTACCCAACCAATCATCCACTGTGACTTGAAGCCTAGTAATGTTCTTCTCGACAATGAGATGGTTGCCCATGTAAGTGACTTTGGATTGGCAAGATTGATTTCAAATGACAATGACTTCTCCAAAAGCCAAACTAGCACAAATGGAATAAAGGGGACAATTGGTTATGCTGCTCCAGGTGATGAATCATCAACACCTTTTTCTCTAATTCTTCTGACAATTGTTGCTAAATTCAAAAATACTAGTGATAGTCTAAATTCGATGTATAAAATATGACTTCAATCTTTTTTTCTTAATACTTCAATGTAGTCAAATTAAAATATCTACAACACTTGTTTTATGAAAGGGAGATTTATCATTATTGTTATAATTGTAGAGTATGCAATGGGTGGTGAACCATCAAAACAAGGGGATGTGTACAGCTATGGCATTCTTTTGTTGGAGATGTTCACTAGAAAGAGACCCACCGATGAAATGTTCAAAGACGATTTCAATCTTCATAACTTCGTGAAAATGGCATTGCCCGAAAGAGTGGCACAAATTGCGGACTCTAGTCTTGTTCCTACAGAAGTTGAGGAAACAACAACAAAGAGTATAGAAGATGAAAGAAACTATAGGAACAATGGAGGCATTGAGATTGACGTTGAAGAAAGATTAGGCCACATTAACTTTGAGAGGCCAAACCAGATTAGCGCTCATCATCTGCAGAACTGCTTGGTTTCAATCTTGGAAATTGGACTTGCCTGTTCAGAAGAATTGCCAAATGAAAGGATGAACATGGAAGATGTTATCAGGGAGCTACAACACATTAGAGATGCTTATCTAGGCGTTGTCATCCATGAACAAACACGAAGAGCCAGCTAAGTCAAAGGTACTACCACAAAATTTTACTTGCATTAGCTTATAATTTTTCAAAATTACTTTCACGATAAGGTCTGAAATAGAGAAGTCTAACACTAACATTCAACAATGACCCTGTAACTGTTGGAAGGTACATATGCTGTGATAAATTATGACTCAAATCTGCTATGATAAATCTTATTTAGAATTTTTTTTCCAATGTGTTTTATGCAAAAGTACAAGTTCCTTTTTGGCATTTTCATCCCGTGGATTGGCAAAGGAAAAAAAAAAAAACTAATGTTTGTTCATACGGTAGGAGCTTAAAGCAAAATGGAAATAGCTAAAGCGGTTTCGTCCTTGTTTAGATCGGTTTTCCCCTACTGAATAGTAAATTAGATACTTATTCCCCTTCTTCCTCTCGTTTGGATTTGTCTATCTAATTAATACGATGTGTTGTATAAATAATCACGTATGGTTTCTTGTGTGATGCTGTAATAAATTCAAGTATTGTATTGTACAAAGTATATTGGATTGTGTTGTACTGTATTGTATTATTATAATACCATACGGTGTTTGGTGCATAATATATTAAAAAGGGGTCAAAATATAATTTTCTAAAGTTTAAGGGGCCAAAATGTAATTTTTCAAAATTTGGGGCCAAAATATAATTTTTTCAAAAATAAGAGGTTAACAAATAAATTTTTAAAAAATGTGGGGTTAAAATATAATTTTTTAAAAATAGGAGTCAAATATAATTTTCAAAAATTTAGAGGTTAAAATGCAATTTTAGAAAATATAAATTTGCCCTAAAATTTTAAAATATTATAGATTCCGATCTAATTCTATATTGGCTTAACCCCCCAACCATGTGTTGAATCTAACTCCGACAAAAACCATAGGCTCGATATAAAATAATACAATACAATACACTAATAAATGAGCCATATCCTATAATACGAAATGAATAGTATTAACTTACTATCTGTATTAACTCATACAACAAAATGATCATACCAAACATTATAACAATGTATTATTATACAATATAAATACTAATTCTCTGTATCCAAAGAGAAGCAATCGACTAGTTAATAGAGACTAAGCACAAATAACCATCTCATTTCTTTCAATAATTAGCTTATAATCTTATTTTCATTAGCTTATAATAATTCATCATAACACTTGACCAAAAAGTCCAAAAGAGAGAGGTCCAACATTATTGTTTGCTAAGAGTCCTTCCTTTTTGCTTAGTAAGACTAGCAAAGTATGTTAGAAATCTACTTCTTTTGATTAATCAACTGTATCTAAATTTTTTTTATTTTCTTTTAAATATGTCCAATGCAATAGACTGACTACTTGTATCTACACTTCAGGGGCATGTTCAAATAAATCGGGACCAAAATCATACTTTACTCTAAATAATGCTTTGCTCTAAAATTATATCTTTCCAAATATTAAATAAAATATATCTCCATTAACAATTTTCTTTTCTTTTCTTCTTTTTTTTTTTTTGCCTCAAGAGGCACAAAAGTACTTTTAAAAAGCCTTGTCAACTTTAAAAAGTAGAGACAACTTAAATCCCAAGTATCAACCCTTTTTTTTTTCCAATAGTTGGCGTTTCTATGGCTGTTGTCGTTTTGAAAAAGTTTTATTGTCCCTTTTTATGGTTTTTTGATTAGAAGGTGGATTTTTGAGCAAATAAAATTGGGAAGGGACAATCTAGAGGCTGCAAACCCAAGGGGAGAAGTGAAGTAATTTTTTATTCCAAATTTTGCATGGATAAGTTGATGTTCTAATTGCAATTTATTACAACTTGATGACTCATTATGCATAGTCATCACTTTTGAACTTTTGTGGTAATTTCTTTGCTCCAAAGCCATGAGCAACATCTGGCCACGTCTACAGATATTGTGGCAAAATTTCACCCTTTTGTGTGGTATTTTATGGTGGGTCACACAAACTTTACACAGTGTAGTTTTATATCACATTGTGTTTTTCCTATATCAATAATGAAAAAATAGAGAAAATAGATTCTTAAACAGTCTAGGATATAATAACTTACTTTATACCTACATTTCCTAATTCCGACATAATATCTCATATATCTATGTTTTTGCTTAAGCAATATAATTACATTGTATTATGTACCTTTTTTTACCTTTATGTGTCTTCCTATATTGTGTTCCAATAATCGATAAATTGCTTACATAAAATCCTTTACCAGTTTAGTTGACTGGTAATTAATCATTTTTATACTGTTCTGGACCAAGGCATAGTTTTCTACTAAAAATGGCATATTTCCCCTTTATTAATTTATATCACAAAATTACAGTTTATAAATTTCATTTTAAGGATATCTTTCACAAATTTTTGAGTATTTAAACTCACAAAATTTATACAACAACAATATTTTGTATTACATAAAATTCACAGACATAACACACATTAACATTATCTGTAAATAATTTACATTTCATTGTAATTTTGCAAACTATGATCTATTGAGGGAAATTTACTATTTATATCCAATTTAATTCTAGATTTAAATTAATGAAATTTCTTACACATTACAACTTCCATGTGTTCTTATGGTTTTTTTAAGGGATGTTCTTATGTTTTCAAGTATAGGTGTATATATTTTATTCTAATGAGAAAGCAATTGCTTAAATATCTTATGTGGCAAATATGTGATTCCAAATTAGCGTGATTTGTGGGATTTGAAAATAAAATTGATATATTCATTATCCATATAAATTCAGATCTTTAATATCTTCACTAATTAGAATTAATAATTTACCAACACAATATTAGGTCTTTAATAATATTTATGGTCTTCAAAAACCTTTGAGGTAATACCTAGAATGCCTTCCATATGTCTCTTTGTTTTTAGAAACTATAAAGGTATCCTTAAATTTGAAAAACTTGTTTCAATTTTATCTCTTGTAGAATTTTTTGACTTAAAAATATGAAGATAAGATAAAAAATACTACTGACTGAATCTAATTTGTTTATAAGATATAAGTTTCTTCTCGAGAAAAAATTTAAAAAATATATTTTAAAATTTAAAAAAGTCATAAAACTTAATTTTTTTTTTGAAATTTCATGTTTTATCTTAGGATTTTTTTTAATATATAAAATATTTATCATAACTATATAAGGGTAGTTATGTTGTTTTGCCTAATTTTTTTTATTCATAAGGTTGAAATTAGAATAAGTTTTTAAAATTTCATGAATAACTTTGTAGTTTCTAAGAACAAAAGGACAAATTGGGAACTAATTAAAAATAAGAGATATAATTATATAATTAACCTAATGAATTATTTGCCAATATTAACATTAGCTCCATAAAAAGACATTTAAATTCTCTACACCTTATAATTGCTATATACGTCATTCACCAAAAAAAGAAGCATAGTTTATGCTCCATTATTTGAATCATTTTCTTGATGGGAAAAAATGATAAGGCTACTTATAAATAACTAAAGGTCCCTACTCTAGACCACCAACAAAAAAATACATGTTTTTCTCTATGTTTTTTCATCAAAAGAGGGCTTTTAATAGAAATTGGCTAGAAGAATCAAAGTTAATCTGAAGTTTTTATTCTAGTTGAACTAAAGATGTCAAATGGGCTAGCCCGGCCCAACTCAACCTATTTAATGTAGGCCCAAGTTGTCTCATGTTGTGCTTGCCTATTTATTTATCGTGCCGTGTTAAACTCGACCAAGTTAATTTTTGTGCCGTCAAGCCCAACCCATGACCCAATTTATTAATGGGCCATACCCATAAAGTGGTTAGGCCGTGCTCATGCCCATATCAATATTTGTGCTTTTTTTTGTTGTATTTTTAGCTTTTAATTTGTATTCTTCCTACCTAATGTTAAATTTACAAAAAAACAAAGGAAAACACTAAATCGTAACATAAGAAAGTGCATTATTGATATAAAAAAAACTTTTTTTGAGGACAACAATATTGTAAAATCTTGTAAGGTGTGTTTTTCATTATTTAGTTTTATATAAATCAAAGAGGGTAAGTATATATTAGCAATTGACAATTTACCAACAACAAAGAATTTATTTGATTTTTTTCTTTTTTAATCAAGTGTATTAGAAATTTATAACTTCTTTATAAAAAAATATTTACAAAAATATGAAATATATTAGTAAAATTAGTTTTAAATTGTATATTTTAATCATGCTTATAATTGGACCCCATCATGCTTTTAACGTGCTCATGCTCATGCTAGGCTGGGCCCTTACCGTGCTATGCCCTTAACATACTTTGTGCCTAAAAGTTACACCAACCCCAGCCTATTTAACAAGTGGGATGGTGTAGGCCTATTTAATAATTGTGTCATGTCGTGCCGCACTTGCTTTTTAACTTGTTGTGCTCATGTTGGCCTACTATGCCTAGCCCGTTTTAACATCTCTAAGTTGAACTAACAATTACTAGGGTTTAGTATGATTTATTTTTGTGCTCTATATTATATCAGTATGAAAAAACAACTATAAAATCAATAATCCTTTACATTCTTTATTTTTCTTCATATTGGCTTTCTACTAGTGTATATACAAAAGACACCCTAATGCTCAAACTAGTCAAATAAGCCCCCATGCAATCAAAGCTGTAAAAATTGGTGTTTGGACCTTATCTTTGAGGTCGAGAATGGTTTTCAGCCCCTCACTCCCTCTCAAGGTCTTACATCTTCTTTGAGGAAGTGTCAAATCTTAACCTTGATTCCTTAACAGTGGTGGTGGTGGTAGGAAAGTAGGGGTTTAATATCAAACATCGGGCTAATGGATGTCATTGAGTACTAGAGGTGGTAATTCGTGTCGGCGGGTCAGGTTGATGGTTAAATTTTACATAAACGAGCTCAACACTAACCTGACCCGTGACACAAACCGGTTGAGAAATATCAACACTAACAAGACCTGTTCTATCAATTTGACACAAACATAACCCCTACTAACCCGTTCCTTATATAACCTATGGAATGCCAATGATCCACAACCCGCTAATAACCCGCAACCCATTAATAATCCATAGTAACCCATACTAACCCATGACCTTTTTTAGCTTTGAATTTACGTTAATATAGTTTAAAAATAAAAATAAAAATAAAACAAATTTTCTCAAAATCAAATGAGTTCCATACTATACCAACAAAAAATTAAGTCCTAAAATTTTTAAAAACATCCAATAAAATAACAAGTCCAACAAAATAACTGTCTCAAGTGATCAAGTTAAAATCAATTTAGTTTGCAGCTTGATATGAGATTAAGTAAATTAGGGTTTTATTTTATAGGTATATTTGATAATAGGAGAAAATATTTTAAAAAATATTTAAATAATTAATCATGAGTCAGACATGTCATTTTAGTGTCATACGGGTCGACCCGAACATGACTTGCTTTTGGACGGGTCAATTTCGGATTGACATTAAAATGACCCATAGTTAATTTTTTAACCATAACCTGTAAAAAAACGTGTTGGGTTACCATCGACAAGGAACTCTGACTCCTTAAGGCAGAATCAAGATTTTAGTTTAGGACAAAATAATTTAAGATACAATTTTGAACTAATATCAACTCTTAACAGCTTAATTTAATACTTTATAATAGTTCTCTATAATTTTTTATGCCATGAATGTTGGGATTGTATGCTTTTCAAAGAACATTTTGTAAATATATTTTCTAAGATATTTTTTAGTATTTCTTACTTTCTCAGATATTGAAGTATTTTTTAACATTTCTTTTGCTCATAACTGTCATTGACTAAACATCCATTTAATCACATTATATGTATTTATGTGAAATTTACAAGTATGCGTAAAAAACATAAATACAAGTTATCTTTTGATTAAAGAAATACAATATATTAAATGATAAATAAAGTTGGACATTTTGTTAATTATAATTAAGGCTATAGTAAATCCGTCAAATAATTTGCCTAGATCATATATAAATTTACTAGTGTACTTTGTCTACACTAAAGAAGATTACAAATGAGATTTAATTAACATTGAAATAACTATCAAACTTATTAAATCTCATAAATATTGTTTTTACTTAAATCTTAATCCTAGGTTAATATAATTTCATATTAAATAAAGTTTTATTTGAGTTACTAATGAGTGAATTCACTTAGAATCAATATTGTCAGTGACTTGGTGGGAATATTCGATTTATAACTTACTAATATGAAATTTGTATGATATATATTTCTTGATGAGTTTTCAGTTTTTGATTATTAAACTATCTGGCGAGATTATGTCAACATTAGTTATAAATCAATGTCCTTCATAATAGATAATTGTTGAAATATGATCATTACAAAAAGTCAACATATTTGATTATACTTAATTAGACTGTACAAGACGTAATTATAAAGGACTATAATTAAATTATATTTGATTATATTTGATTAGACAGTCAACATATCAATCAAATTATAAAGGACTATAAAGTAAAAACACAATGTGCCGCCGATTGGCCATCAAATTCCTTGATGGCATATAATTATGGATTGTAGTTTCAATGTTGTGGTGAAATAGAATCGAAATTAAATAATTGATTAATTATTTAGAGCAATTATTGTATGTGCCTATACGGTCCCTGGACTAGCTCATTTAAATTATTACACCACTATATTCTAAATTAGTAAGGGAAATTACACTAGATGAACTAAACATTTAATCATTTGAAAGTCAACAAGATTTTTCCAATAATTGGAAAATAACATACCAATTATAATTTTATTTATTTAGCTTTTCAATTTCAACCTTCTTAGCAGGTTCTATCTTTCTTTATTCTCTTTTTTCTCTCTTTATCACCCACTGTCGCTCTCTAATATCCCTTTTATCTCTCCTCTCCCTCTCCGTCAATCTCTTCCGATGATGGCCAGTTGTGCTCCGACGAGAATGACAATAGAAATCGCCTAGCAACCATCTCTATCCTGCTCATTCTCTCTCCTTTCACAGTTGTCGTACAAGCTTCATTGTTGTCAATAGCTTCTGATGGCGTAATCATTGTGCCGGTTTCTTCTCCTATAGTTTGTGTCATCACCTCGACGGAGTAACTTCGGTGGGAGTTCGTCGCAAGGCCTCTAATGTTTTCCTCTTTCCTCTCTTCTTTGAGGGCATCAACAGTGCAGGCGACGAAGAAGCCAAAATGAAAGATCTCCTCCATCAACAACGATTGTAGTGGAGATTGAACTCCATCAATGAAGATCACCTTTGTGCAAGAGCACTACACATGAGCACTTGCAATTGCTGGCTACAGTGATCCTTCAAGAGAGAGAGAAAGAGGAGAGAGAGGGAGCATGAGACGGAAAAATTCATCCCCTAGGAATGGGATATTTTTGTAATTTACCCACTGAGTAAACCTAGATTTGGTGCTTTTATATTATTGGCTAACATTTTACCTAGATTTGGTGCTTTTATATTATTGGCTAACATTTTTTAATTTTTGGCTTATTAATTTTATTAGTCTTTGAGTTTGGCCTATTTTCCTCTTCTTCCAATTAAAAGAGTGGATGAGCTAGTTGAGCCTTTCTCATGAACTAGATGTGTGGCAAAATTCTAAAGGAGAAAGAGGGAAATAGGATAATTAGAAGAATCATTAAGAATTAAGGGAGAATGAGGAAGAATGAAGAAAGATGGTCTAGGAAGTTCGGAATGGGGAGATAAGAAAAAAGGGATAAATTTGATATTTTAATATTTTTTAATAAGTAAATTCTATATCTTTCCATGGTAAAAAAAAAAACTTGTCTTATATACTTTCATAAGTTTCAAAAAAATGTTTCCTAACTATTTCTCTAATCCTAAACTTTCACAAGGAGAAATTTTAATTCATTTAGCATCGTGTCATTTAGATATTAATATATCTAATAGATGTTGGATAAATTAAGGGATAGTTTTTGAAAGAGATTACGTGATTATTGATAGTATTAAATTAGTAGATTTTATATTTAATCCTAATCAAATATTATTTAAAAAATTATTATTATTTAGATTTATTAAGAAAGATTATGGGATCCATGATGACACTCGTGCGTAGGAGGCGGGCGCAGAAAAGATAGGGTGCATCTTCATTGACGTGTGAGTTCACGGACGTTAGCATGTATAATTTTTATAAATAATGATATAAATCTTTTTTTATATTCCAAAATGATACACTCAAGAAAGCAAAATAATAATAATAATAATACACATTCAAAAGACTGGTATGACTTTTCGGGTAACGGTATTCCTATTTCCCTTTTGAGAGAAAAATATAAAGAGAAAAACCTAACCCACTGTTATTCCTAACGTAATTTCCGTTAAAAAAAAACGTTTTGCATGTTTGGGTAAGTGCCGTCGCCCACTTAGGATTTGTTGGGATTTTTGAAATACTAAATTGTATTGTTACACATTAAATTAGTCATTTTTTGCATAATGCATTTTAACTTTTTAATCTTAGCAAAATGTACATTGAACTTTGAAATTATTAACGATTAAAGTCTAATAGCTATTTTCAATTTTTGTTCAGCGCTCTTTTCTTTACCTTTTAAAAAATTAACGTACAATCTCTTAATCAAAATCTATACTTTTTAATGCTGGTTAGTTGTCAACCTGAATTGCCAATGATTTTCAAAGTTTAAGGCGTTTTATGCAAAAAAAAAAAAAAAAAAAAGAAAAACAAACGAATAGTTTAAGATGCAATAGTGCAATTCACTTTTTTTGAAATTTTAAAATAAAAAGCCTTGAGAACTTATTTGCCTCATTACCCGACCTGTTTACTATGAGAGAATGAGAGAAATAGGCCATTATTAATTAAAAATAAAAATAAATAGATTACAATGTAACAGTGTTTAGCAAATAACCTACTTTTATTAAAACAAAATTTATTTTTATATAGAATGACGTAGAGAGAAACATGAAGGAGCAGTTAGATAACAAAAAACAAAAATGAAAAGAAAGAAAAGAAAAAAAAAGAAAAGAAAAAAGAAGAGGTAAAATTAAAAATTCAAGTATTTAAAAAAAAACAAATGATTCTAAAAATACTATGTACTTAAATTTTTTAAAAACATGCTATTTGCTTATTTAAGAATTAAAATTATACTATTTGGTGCAATTTCTCAAAAAAAAAAAAACATATAAAATGTATGTCAACTCATGTTATATATGAAGGGAGGAGCTGACAAAAATAAGATATATATATATATATATATATATATACACGTGTGTGTATATATATTTCACATATCAATGCAATTTGACATATGGATATCATCCAAAAAAAAAAAAACAGATAAACTCAAGACGCGCCGGTTTACTTTTTTGCATGCATGTTGTGTTTGACACTATAAATATCACAAATTCAAAGAAAGAAAAGGTCTAAAACAAGGTCTAATTAATATTTATTTCAATCAAAGACTTGATTTTTCATATCGTGTCGAACTTTATGATTTGCATGGTGAAATTCAAGATTGGATCACATCCTATACATAACCATCTTGGTAATATATTCAAACTTCAGAGGATTGATCGAGTCAGTTCAAATACAAGTTGGCACCGATTACTAATCGAACAGAATACACATCGTCAACATTTTTTTAATTTTTTTTCTTGGAACGTGTTATATATCAATAATTTGAAAATAGCTTGTTTATCCTTTTGGTTCATTAGACAACATTAATATATTTAGGATAAATTTTATGAATTTCTCTCAAATTATGTCATTTGTATTAATTGTGTCTCTCAAACTATAATATTTTTTTATATCATTCTGGAGAACTTTAAAACTTATTATTGTTTTCTGAAACTCTAGTTTTTCTTGTGGCACTTGTTTTTGAAAGGTCTTCTTTATCGTGGATGTCGACATTTCATTTTCCTACAGCTTGTGCATATTTGTGTGGATCAAATTAAATTGCCCTTCTACATGCATATATGAAATCTAAACAGTTTTTTTTCCAAAAAAATTTCCCAACAACTTGTGTATATATTTTTTTTTATCAAGCCTGAAAATGCATTCTACATTAACTTTTCTCAATTTTTATTGCACAATTTGTATGCATTTCGGACAATTCATTTTCCCATATGAGCGCTCGCTATCTATGTATAAGTGGTCTTGTTTTATTGAAAATTTTGCAAGAACATCGCTTTTGTTTTATTAAAATCCAAGCCCTAGCTTGATTCATAATTTGGATTATAATGCAAGCCTTTTTACTACAATATTTTCTTACAAAAAATCTAAATTTCTAATTAAACTTTTAGGTCAAATCCATGATCCCAATTAACCATAAATCATTTGCTCGGAGTGTTTTTAGTGTGAAAAGATTGTTCAATGAAACAAGAAGTTACTTCTGTTCATTTTTTCCATGAGAAATAATTTGGTTCAAAAAAGGAATTCCGTAAGACATAAAAGGGAAATCAACTAAATTTTAGTGATTATATTGTTGGAAAATTACATCTTCCTTTTGTGAGGGCAACATATTGGGTAACAATTATAAGATGGCTATTTAATTATGATGGGTTATTATTAAGTGATCTAACTATGGATAGCTCATAGCCTTCCAATTGGGTAAAAATTTAATGAGTGAGTACCTAATACTGATCTAACTAGGTTTAATGGGATTCTAGTTGAAAGGTATATAAAGGCATTATAGGTTATAGTCTCCAAGACGTCAAATTACTCTATAGCTTTTTTCTTCCATCTAGAGAGAAAATATCCATTGAAGAACTAATGATATTTGACTGAGGAAGACAATAACTCGTTCATCAATTGTGTAACACCTGTTATTTTAACGGGAAGGATTTTTTAAATATAATGTATAAAATAAGACAATTTAAAATTGTATTGTCTTTAAAATTACCAAATTGTTCCTGAATGTTACATTTAATTTCAAAAATACCACTTTGGCATTTTTTACCAAAAAGTCTCCAGAGGAGGCATAAAGATATTTTTCCCAACTACTCTTGACCCTCATTTTCTTTATTTCCTCTGTGACATGCTCCAACATGTCTCCTCTATAATTGCTTATATCATTTCTCTTTAAAAACTTCACCTTCTCTTCCTTTTTTTCCCTCGGTTCCCACACCTTTCTTCTCATTTTTGCTAAATCAAATTACTCAAAAAACTTCTTCAAGGCAGCCATAAAAATCAGCTACTATCACCTCCGTTTAAGCAAGAATTTCAGCCATATCGAAGTCAAGGAACATGTTTTGAAGCCATTTCAAGCTTCCAACCAGCCATAATCTGAGGTTAGAATCTTATGAACAAATTTAGTCTTTCATTTATAAATTTTATACTCAAAGATTATTCAAATTTGTGTTCTTGAACCTAAGTATATGTTTTGTCGCTATTTTGGAGCATATGTATAAAGTCTAAGTGCATATGTCATAAATTGTTAAACTAATTCCATATGCATGTTAGAAACATATTTTAAAGGTTCATCACTGATTTGATTGAGGTATAAAAGAGATTTCTAAGGTTTAAATGAAAAAGTTTGATATACGTATGTTTTCACATTTATTTGCAAGAAATGTTTAAGATATAGTTTGATGATGATATTGGTATAAAAATCCAAGGGAATATGTTTGTTATGAGTATATAATGCATACTACATATTTTGACATGGTTTTGAGATTTTGTACAAGAATAATATGATATGGTGTAAAGGGAAACTTGGTATTCCATAAACTTTGTAATACCTCTATAAGCAGTGGTTTTTTCTTGAAATTTGAGATTAAATGAAAATGAATTTTATAATTGGTTTGCATATTTAAAAAGTAGACATCCTAAGCTTTCCAATGAGCTATCATGAGCTTAAATCAGAGTTATATTTTATTTTCTATGAATTTTTTAATTTTTGGATTAGAAATTAGTAAACCTGCCAGTGGTTCCATAAACTTTGTAATACCTCTATAAGCAGTGGTTCTTTCTTGAAATTTTGAGATTAAATGAAAATGAATTTTATAATTGGTTTGCATATTTAAAAAGTAGACATCCTAAGCTTTCCAATGAGCTATCATGAGCTTAAATCAGAGTTATATTTTATTTTCTATGAATTTTTTAATTTTTGGATTAGAAATTAGTAAACCTGCCAGTGGCAGTATACCGCTTGTTTACCTTAAGTAAATCACCTGTTAACCCGTATGTTGATTGTAGATAGTGAATTTGCCATTTTTGCAAAAGTATACTGCCAATTTACCATGGTATACCAGCTGCTAACCTAAACCAAGAACCCAACTTTGCTCACCTTCAAATCCCTTAATGTCTTGCAATCTTTTCAACACTATTTTAAGTGATTTATGGATCTTATTAAAGACTAAAACATATAGATTACTTGTATATATTTTACATTGTGTTTAAGACAAAAGTTGTTTATTTTGGTAGTCAAAAAGAAATTTCATAAAAACTTTAATAGCACACTAGCGAGATGGATTTACACATGATTTATTTATGAATATGGTTGTATGTTGTGCTTTAATTTTAATTGTCCTTATACACGCCTTAGGATCAATGGTGTATGGAGCTAACATTAATTGATTCCGAGATCAAAAAATTGTTGATAAGCTTGGAAGGTAGGGATTCTATTACCTCATGTTTTGTGAGGTTTTATGGAATTAAAAATTGATTGTTTAGTACAAGATATATATGTATATATGTTGAACTATTATTATATATAAGACTATGACATGAACTCGTCCTATATTGTACAACGAGGAATATATATTGATTTTGACATATGTTGTTGTAAATTGAAATGCATGGTTAGGAAAAACTAATCCTATAAATAAAGATTTATTATTAAGGAATGGTGAGACGTGAAGAGGGCGGAAGTTACGTCCTTGGGCACGAATACCCTAAAAGATAAAATAGAGGGAGGTGATGGTGCTCCCTTAGGTCGAAAGTCTCAAAACATACTGTACAAGAATTAACTTGGTGAGGACTCGGGGCTTGATGTCCCTTCACCGGAACACCCTTGGAATATTTGGAGGGTGGTCAAGTGCAACCATTTGGGTTTTGATAAGTTGAGTGATACTCTATTGAACGTGGATACCTAGGAATAATGATGAATTGTAATATTTCTATATGTATATATATGAAACTTGGTAATGATTAGCTATGGTATCCACGGAATATGAACATAATAAATCTCATAATTTGGAGAATGATGTGGACTAACTAACTATGAAGGTTTAATGTGGTAATGATAAAAACCTAAAGGTGAGTAATGGTTTTTCCTACTGAGCATGTTGTCGCTCATTCCCCTATATTTTCATCTTTTCAGAACTTATAATGTGTGAAGTGGTGACAAGAAATAAAGTTGAAGAAGCTATATAGCTGTATTACGTTGGAATTGTTACATTTGTTAAAGAATGTCATTCATGATAATGTAAGCACCGTTTGTTACTTCTGTGACTGTATTAAGGTGGGTTAAGGGTTGAAATGGTGATGACAGTTTTATTATTAAAATTTAATGTGTTATATTAAACTGTAGTTTATTTGTTGTTTATGTTTTTATTTTGATTTGAAAGGTTTTCATTAAGTCCTGGCAAATTTACTTTGATATTTTATTTTTTATTTCTGATCTTTATTTTATTTATTAAAAACTGTTAACCCCCACTTAGAGGAGTTACAAATCGTCACCATTATTTTGCTAGAGAATCTATTGCTGCTTCTATAGATACATGCCTTTATTCCTCAATCAAGATCCTTGATAATCTAGCATGCTTTGATCCTAGGATTATGTTATTGCTATTTTAGAGTTCTATAGAATTAAGAATGTCAAGATTAAAGTTTTCTAACACGTGGTATCAGAGTGGTAATCATGTTAGATTATTAGAATTATTTCATACAAATTATTTTCTTTTCTTTCCCTATCTTTGGAATTTTAGGGTAGAAAAATTTTGGATTTCATTACAAAATTTCAATTTAGCACAGCGGTGCTCATTCGCAGATGATGTTGTGATTTTCGCAGCATTATGGCACCTATAAGGCACACTACAAACAGACAACCATGAGTTTCACAGCACCACAATGCCGTAGGGTGTGCTACAAAATTCTTGTAAGCGTCGTAGCGCTCGGGCATGCCACAACGCTATGTAAGAAAAGTCGTAGTGCTGTGGTGCTACCACAAATGTGCAAGTTTTTTTTTTATTTAAAGAAATTTCAAGACAATTGTTTTAATTACAATTTGCATATTTATGTCTTATATTTTTAATTACATTGATTGAAACAACATGTTGCCAAATTAATCTCAATTGTGTAGATAAATTTAATTAGAAATATCCAGATATTTGTGTGTCTATTATTTATGGGATTATGACCAGCCTAAAGGAAGGTCATTGTTTGGCCAAATAACGAATACACCTTTTGTAATAAATATGTGACAATTATAAATCTTTCCATGTAAACAATAGTCAGTTCAAAGAAAGGCTATTGTTTGACAAGATTTATTGTTAGTATTTAATTACTGCTTTAAGAGTATTACTTACAGTTGATATCTCTATCCAAAAACTAGATATCAATGTTGTGCTTGGTATCTTGAGATGGACCCCCTAATTTGTTTTGATTATGTCATTAGATTGCTTTCATCATGACATGTTTGTCATTGTGAGTATGTTGTTTTATTTTGTTCTCTAATCAATTTCTATTGCTACTGCTACAACTGTTACCGCTCAAGTCAATAATATCCCAATGTTGAATGGGATAAACTTTAAAGTTTGGAAAGAGAACGTGGAAATTGTTTTGGGATGTATGGATTTGAACTTTGCGTTAAGGGCATAGCTACCTATTGTCACTACAGAAAACCCAAAAGAGGTCAAAATTAAAAAGTGAGATCACTCTAATCATACAAGTCTAATGATTATGAAACACTCTATTCTGAGGCGTTTCAGGACTCGATTACTGAGAGCACCAATGTTAAGAAGTTCCTAGAGGAAATAAAGCAATATTTGGCTAGAAATAAAAAGTCAGAAACAAGTAACCTTTTAGCTAATCTCGTTTCCATAAAGTATAAAGGAAAAAGGGAAATATAAAGGAGTATATCATGGAGATGTCTCATATTGGTTCAAAACTAAAGTCACTAAAGTTAGAGCTGTCTAAAAACTTGCTCATGCATTTAGTTTTGATTTCTCTTCTTGCACAATATGGATAATTCAAAGTAAGCTATAACAACCAAAGAGACAAATGGACTCTTATGAGCTTATATCTTACTGTGTGCAAGAAGTCTTGGAAAAATCCGTTTGGTAACATAGCAAAATTTTAAAAAATTTATGAAACACCTAAGAAACTAACTTATGATGCTATAAACAATAAATTAAATCTAATTTAGCGTACCCATTGGAGACCGAAAACAACACTTTTGATTGAACAATCTTCAAGAATAAATCTTTACCTTCAGATTTTCAATATTATTCTCTTCCTTTAAATCATTGTATGTATGGGCAAAACTCAGTAAATCTTCACCACAGCTATAAGCCTTCCAACTACTAAAGTGTTTAAGAACTAGGATTACTAAAGATAAGTAATCCAGGCTCTCTTCTCTAATTTGCACTTAGGCAGTGTTTTTTACTCTTAAGAACAAATGAAGACCCTAAGTTTTTATTTATAGAAGTAGTTAGGAGATAATTTTTCCTCCTGTATTTGTAATTGGCACCATCTTTAAGGAGACTTATCTCTAGAAATCAACCAATCATAATGTAGGGATTTGTGATTATCTGCATCATCTAAGATAAATCCAATGCAAACAATTCAATTTAAATTATAATTTCATTATCCAAGATAATTATATAATTTAAGTAATTATAAATAATTATCATTTATCTATAATTAAAATTCAACTAGGATTTAAATTAATTACTCAAATACAAATTTAATTAATTATTTGAAATCCCAATTACCAATTTGATTAATTATTTTTCATAATTAATTAAATAATTAATTCTCCTAGAAAATCAAGCAGATTGGTGCCATCTTAGTGTGCATGAGCCCACTAGCAGTTTAACTGGACTGAGGCCCACACGTCCCATCAAGCTTGACGTTCTGACTTGCGTATACTTCTGTCTTACTGATGGTAATCCAAACTTGCTCGATCTGTCATAAAGAAATTCGTGAGCTATCATTGGGACCTGATGGACATATATTATAAAGCTCCAATAATAACAAATAAATTAATCCCCATTTAATTATTTGTTTGATTATTAACTTTGGTATCACTCTACTATAGACCCAAAGCTATACTCTTGATAATATATCATATTATGAGACTCTTGAAATATAAGTCTTGTCCATGACCTCTTATATTACGTGTATCCCCATAGGTTATTTATAATCGAATGAAGGATTAAGTTTCGTTTTACCTTCTGATTATTTAATCTCAAAGTTCCACTATTTCACCATCGAGAAATCCAATCCTTTTATAACACATACAAAAAGAATATCATCTGGTTACTATATGTATCCAGATGACTAAGGCCTTGTTATATTTTCTAATACTTGAATAATGCTTTTAAAAGGATAATATTAACTCTTTGTTAGAGAGCTATAGATTCCATAGCTATGGATTATGCTTTCATCGGTATAGATTGCATCTCTAACATACTGACCATGGATGCTTCATTCATTGAAACTCCTGCCTTTGACGTATCAAAAGATGCAAGCTATAAACATGGAGTTATGAATCCATTCCAAGATTAAGTACACATAAATGATTATCAAAGAGAGTTGATTTAAATAAAATAGAATTATTATTAAATCAATTCAACTTTAGGTCTAGTTTAGGTACGACCACTCTTAGGTTTACTAACCAATGTGTCTACCATAGAGTCATATTTGCTCCGACGACCAAAATAAGTTACCTCCCTAATTAGACTAGATCCCCATTACATCCTTGTTATGTATAAAGTCCCTAGCTCTATACATATACTTAGAACTACATAATTTAGATTATTAATCTTCGAATTGGATCTTTCCACATATAAACTCCATATATGCCTAATTATAAGATTTGGTTTTACTAGTCACAGATCATATATTTGATAATATGCAATCATTAATATGATAGTAATATAAGGACCATTATTAATATATATAATATTTGCATAATTATTTATTTAACCAAAATTATCATAAATAAAATTAAAGTATTTATTCTTTAGGCACCAATCCTAATAGGAAAAAGAAAGAATTTGGCAAGACAAGACTGAAAGTTCTCACTGAATCAATCTCTCAGAATAAGAAAAAGAAGAGAGCTAAGGATGCTGCAAAAGAAACAACTCAGCAAAAAGAAACTAAAGAAGCAGATGAGGAATTCACATGTTATTTTTGTAATAAAAGAGGACACATGAAGAAAGAGTGTTCCAAAGCGCTTGGCGTACAAAGAAAGATAAACTTCTTACTTTGGTTTGTTCAGAAGTTAATTTATCTTTGCACTTAAAGATACTTGGTGGGTGAATTTTGGTGTTGCTACTCATATAAGTATATCTATGTAGGGTTGCCTATGGAGCCGATTGCTGAATGATGTTGAAAGATTCATCTTTGTGAGCGATGGTAAAAAAGTTCCAATGGAAGCTATAGGGAACTTTAGATTATTATTAAAAACTAGTGTTTATTTGGATTTGATTAAGATTTATATTGTATCATCCTTTAGATGGAACTTAATTTCTATTTCTAGTTTGGACAAATTTAGTTATACTTGTTCTTTTGAAAATAATAGAGTTAATCTTTTTTAAGATTCAAAGCTTATTAGTGCTAGTTCTTTAATTGATATTTATATGCTTGGCACTGTACTTCCTTTAATAAAATCCTACATACTAGTACATGTGGTACAAAGTGAAAATTGAATGAGGATTTCACCACCTTACAACACAAGTGCTTAAGTCATATCTCTAAATAGAAAATTCAAAGACTTGTGCATGACGAAATTCTTAGTTCCCTAGATTTAACAGACTTTCAAGTCTGCATTGAGTGCATTAAGGGGAAACAAATAAACGTAAAGAAATTAGGTGCCAATAGGTGTACATATGTCTTAGAACTAATTCATACTGATATTTATGGTCCATTCCCTATAGCTTCTTAGAATGACGAATAGTATTTCATTACGTTTATAGACTACTACTCAAGATATGAGTACCATATTTGATACATGAGAAGTCACAATCTTTAGACATTTTCAAGTCTTTTAATACCAAAGTTGAACATCAACTTGGCAAGCAATTAAGAATGTCAAATTTGACTGTGATGGTGAGTACTATAGTAGACATGATGGATCAAGAGAACAACTTTCAGGACCTTTCGCCATCTTCCTAAAGGAATGAGGAATCATCCCACAATATACAATGTCAGGCAAACCTAGCATGAACAGTATTGTTGAGAGACAACATAGAACACTTTGGTGAGAAGTATGATTAGTCATTCTTCTTTACTTGAATCGCTTTGGGGTGAAGCAGTTGCGTATATTTTGAACAGGGTTCTAAGCAAAGCGGTAGCTAAAACCCTTATGAACTATAGACAGGTAAGAAGCCTAACATAAGGCATTATGGTTTTCGTTCATTTTCTTTAATTCTTTCAATTGCGCTTATTTAATCTATTAATGTTATTCTTGATTTGTTGGCAATACCAAGAAAAGAAAAGGCTAAAAGCGGAGTAATTGATACTTCCTTTTTTTTTTTTGTTAAAGTAGCAAAAAGGATATTAAACGTACACATTGAGGGAGGGATAAAAAATAAAGATAATGAAGAGAGAAGGTGGAAAATGGTATAATTTATAGGAGAATAATATTAATAGCATAAACTAAATTGAAAATTAGTAAACAGCATAATTGTAATCAATTCATATTTACTACACAATTAAATACCATAATTATCCTTAGTTAACTTAACTATTCAAAAAAAAAAAATTTTCTCTTCTCTCTCTTCCCTCCCTCCATTTCTTCTCGTCTCTACCTCTTTCTTTCTGCAGTTCACCGTCATCGTTACGATGTCAAACGACTACGACGACAATTGTCTCGAGTCTGCAATGGGTAGATCGTGTGTGAAGCCTTTTGACCGTCGCAAGCTGTCGCCATGGCAGCACGGGCAAGCACCGTCAAACGGGAGTGGTGAAATCGCCAGCAGAGAAGATCGCCATCACCAGAATGCTATGCGCTGTTGGCCGCGAGGGAAGGGAACGTTTAGAGCTGAGAGAGGGAAACAAAGGGGTAAAAATGGAAAACAGATATAAATTTTACGTTCGAAAATAAAAATATGTTATTTATTACTAAAATTCAAACAATGTGTTATTCACTTCCTTTCACCTTTTAATTATGTTATTTGTTGTTATTTGTTGTATTTTCCCGATAATGAAAGGACGAAAAAAAAGGCACAGATAAGAGAGAGGCTGTAAATTAGAATGAGTGATGAAGAGAGAAATATGTGTTTTTGTAGAAATTAAACATTTAACGAAGAAAAACAAGGAGGTGTTTAAAATTATTTAAATATTTTTATGAGTTATATAAAGTTGTCTTTTAGTTGATTATGGGGTGCATTAATAAATTGTTGGGTGCAATTATAATTTCTTTTTTTCAACATCCCTCCTAATTTTCTCTAGCAAAGTCTCGGCCCAGCAGGAATTCATTTTGCATTGTTGCAGTTTGGTACTTGCTGTGCTGACGATTTGTTGACATAATATGGGATTCTTCTTCTTCTTCCTCTTTTTTAATAAATAATTATTGATTTCATACGTGGTCCTTTGAGTTTACCTTTAGTTTTATTTTAATCCCTAACATTTAAAAAATCTCATTTTGATCCTTAATCATTTACTTTGTTTCAGTTTAGATCATTCCGTCAGTTAAGTGTTAAATATTTAATGAAATATTTTTAAATTATCCCACCTTAGCCCTTAATCTATTATTTTATTTCATTTTTTGTCCTAATCTAGTACCTTGTTTCAATTTTAATGTCTCGCTTAGCAAGGTATTATAGGGATTAAAACTAAAAAAAAACACTATAGTGAGAAACTATAGCTTATTTTAATTCATATAACTAAAATAAAAACAATTTATCATATTATTACTAAATTTATTTTTTTAAAAAATAAAGTTTAATATTTAATGTCAATATATTATTACTAACTCAAATCTTAATTCAAATTACATAACTCAAATCAAATCATCAATTTAAATATATTTATCAAACGGACCTAATTATGATTTCACAGGTTGTGATTTTCTAATTCATGAATTACCTACCGCTCAAATCATATAGCATTTCGTTTTCAAGACAGAAAAGGAAAACGCAGGATCAGCAATTGATTGCGACAACTTGCAACACATCGAGTCCTTAAAAAAAATAATTAAAAAAAAAAGAACAATCGTTTTTCGTTTTTAATATCGTTTTGTTTTGCATGGACGGGTCTTAATTAAGAATACATAACTCTGGTTATGTTTATCATATCTCTATAGGTAGACGCATATGTTTGAACTATTATCCTTAATTTCATATTATTTATGTATATGATCACAATTAATAAACGTTTTTTTTTCGCTTGTATTTATCGAGTGTCGTGTCGCGGCAAAAAATCAGCATACATGCATATGTCTTCTGCTTAAAGTCTCCATATAATATTCGACATAAGAAATTTTTTTTTTTTTGGTCCATATATATATGTCTTATTATAAATCTTAATTATCCTTTATATAATAAAATGTTATTATTTTAGAGTTCCTTCTTTGTTGTCTTATGATTAAGTCATAAGCTTTGAAAGGGCATCTAGTGTTCTCATTCTGATTATATTGTTCCATATATACAAGTTGACAATTATAATGAAGACATTTTTTTATTTTTTAGGTAGAATCTCAGAGTAGAAGACGACGTTTAGCTGCCTTAATTTGTATTCAAAACAAGGCTTCCATAGTTATCGTTTTGTTACAGTCAATGTATGATTTTTGGATAATTGAAAGTATAATCCACGAACGGCCAATCTTCTTAACTGTTAATTATTATTAGTGTTATTGGCCTCATACAGATCTTTACCAATAATTAAAAAACGTCCAAGGTATTAAAAAAATTAGAGGCGTTTGAATTAATCAGCAGTTCGCACTGCTAATCAACGAAAAAGAATTCTCTGACAAGATAATGGGCAAAAATGAATTACATGAGGTCACTCATGCATATTACATTAAAAAATTCTTGGCCGAGGCAAGATTTTTATCAAGGATAAGTTTAAGAAAGTGGAGAATTATGTGTCGGATTAGCCAAAAAAAGTGATTTTTGACAAGATTTTGACGGTTTTAAAATATACACTACTGTCTAATCACATAAAAATTATATCAGATTAAAATCAATATAATAAGTAATAAAAACAATTTTATAATGACACGAAAATTCAAAATGCATGTAACCTACCAGGCATGCTTTTCAATGTTGGGAAAGAAATTAATTCTCCAAAGTAAAGTATTAAGATTTTAAATTATGTCTTCTTTTTACAGTATATTTTCTTTGGGGTCTTAGCTAGAGTTCTTGCTTATTGGTCGTATATTGATGAGATTTTTTCCTCTTAGCCTACGTAATTAATTTATCATATGTATACTAAATTTCTGAAAAAAGAAACTGACTTTTGATTTCAAAGTTTACATTGTTTGCTTATAAACAAGAAATGGTAGTACTCAATTTTATACTGTTTGATTTCAACATCTACGAAATGGTAGTACTATTGTGCTTTTATATTGTTGTACCAAATTGTACACAAAGAAAGAACCAAAACCAGTCACCTCAGCCCCGAAGAATAGATTAAACAATTACAAGAGTACTTGTAATTTCTTCAGCTGCACCTGATAAATTTGACCGTACGTTTAAAGAATAATACACTAAAGAAAATCAATTCCTTTTATATCATAATATAAATCTTTTGGTTTATTCAGCGACTGCTCCATTGAATACGCTAATTTTGGGTGGCCTTGTCGGTTGTTAATCGGCTGCACGGTTGAATAATACCTGTTCCAAATTAAACCAATTTGTTGTATAATATTAGTGATATTGTTGTATGCGGAAAAGGATTTTGACTCTAAAGTTTGAATAATATGTTGTAGTATGTGAGAGCTTTATATTGAACTATTTTTTTACTCTACACTGTAATATGTAAAAACTTTATAACTTTTACGATTTGAACTCTAAAATTCAAACAATTCTTTCAAACACCTAACTGTAAATTAAAATCACACATACGTAATTTGAATCAGTTGAACGACTTGATCATGCCAAGATTTTTGGTGAGGGACCTAACAACTACAACATATAATTCAGTAAAATTAAAAATGTATTTTTGTAATCATTTTTGTGCAAGATAACCATTAGTTTTTTATAACAAAAATTATTCACTAGAATAAAACATAATTGATAGAAATAGAGAAAATTATATTATATGACAAGGGATATTTACTTTTTTATACTATCTTATTAGGTTTATTGAAAAACTATACTTTCAATTTTAATCTCATCAAATATATACCTTTAAATTAGATTTAATATATAAATGTGTATTTTGTCCTTTCAAAAATTAGAAAAAAAGAAAAGAAAAGAAAAAAACCCTCAAAGGGACACCCACTTTATGGTCAAAACTGTAACTTTTTTTTCATTTCTTTGGATTTTTTTATTTCTCTATAGGAGGGTATTTTAGCATTTTTTGGTCAAAACTGTAAGTTTTCCATGAAAAAGTATAGATTTGTGTATTAAATCTAATACAAAAGTATTTATTTGATGAGATCAATAACCAAATATATAATTCTTGAATAAATCTAAAATATAAGATATAAAAAGATGAATAGCCCCCTTGCGACAATATTATTATGGTAAAATTAAAATTCAACAGATTTTTTAAAATATCTTAAAAAAGGAAATTACATAGTATTTATTACAATAATATTACCTCTTATACTATATAATTAAATAGTAATTATTTTAATGACACTAATTTTTGATATTCTAAAAAAATGCAAAAATTTTGACTATATTTTAACTTCGCTATAGACATTTTGCTTTATATCTAAAAAGCTCAAAAAAAAATTCTCACTGAATGTTAATCAGTACATATACAAAAAAAAATCATGACATGCACTTAGGAAGGCTTTAATTACAATGTCTACAAAATTTAACTCTTTTCTTGTAGAATCTTTACTATTTTTTAAAAGATTAATTTCATCTTTTTTGAGTTTTACCCTATATTCAATGATTTTCATCTATATATTAGAATATATATATATATATATATATATATATATATATATATATTCATTCATGTAATGCAAACTAAACAAAATAATAAAAGAAAAAGTTGCATGTAAAACTTTTACAACATCATTTTTTATGCATAAAAAAATTCATAAAAGTAATACCACAAAAAACTAATGCCACGACTTACTCATACTACATAATTTATTTTTTTTTTTTTTATATATTTCTAAACTCTTTCTCTTTTGAAAATCCATGAATTCCGACGACGAGTCCAAGCCATGAACTCTGGCGACAAGTCCACAGCCTCGAACTTCAATCTCACGTCGAAGATTGTGCAAAGCTAAATGGAGATCGCTGCTCTCATGTCATGATTCCAATCTGGCGAAGTCAGATCTGCTTTCTCCTTCGCAAGTTTAACTCCGGCGAAGCAAGATCGGGCGCTATCTCGTGACGTCGAACCGATTTCCTTGTCTGGCCCAAAACTGCTGTCGTATATTGGAGGGATCGCAATTGGCTCGACAAGGTGAGATCGTAAAATCAAATCTCCCCCCACTGTCTTGCCGCAGAAGTTCGAGCTTTCGATCTGCAACTCCGTCATTGTCTGACCAAGAAGCCCGTTGCCAAAGCTGTAGCTTCGAATTTGTAACCGTCCTTCATTGACCTTCAACTTTAGATATTGCTGTGTCTTTTGTTCATTTTCTTTCCTTTTTTCTCTATTTTTTAAGGCCGCTAGTGATGTCGTCGGTGTCGGTGTCGGTGTCGGTGTTGGTGTTGGCTGATGATGTCACAAGTGAGCCGGGGATGGGGCAACAACGATGAGCAGAGAGAGTGAAAGAGAGAGGAGAGAGGAAAAATATAGGAGAAAAATATTTTGGAAGGATATATGATATGTCTCAGAGGACACGAGACATCTCTTGTAAGGACACAAAAAATGTCTCAAAAGGACACGCGACATGTCCCAGACAGACACATAAAATATTTGAAGGTACATAAAAAAATGTATGTATTCATGTCAAAAGAGACATACAACATTACCCAGAGAAACATACACTAAGTTTCTGGAACAAGAACTTTTGACATTTAAGGCAAAAATAAAAACCAAATCTAAAAAATTACATTTATGTGGATAATACATAATAAAATATTACAACCATATCAAAATCATGTGTAATTAATTATTTACTAGGATGCGTTTTTCCTAACCTAAAAACATTATGATACTAATTTAGACATTCTTTCGAAAGAGTTATTTTGTAAACTTTTTTAAGCAAAAGGGTGGAGATGTTCACCATTGAAAAAATATATGTGAAATAAGAGAAGAATAAGTATGTGCCTTTTTTAGATTGAAAATTCTTGCTTATATGTTTACGATATTTGTTGAGGCTTTGATTTAAAGTAGTAGTTTTTCAATATTTTAAGAAATAAAATCAAATTATCATCTTTTATTGTTTTTGTGAAGTCTGTAAGATAAAAGAAATATTGAAGTCTCAAATTGGCACAATACAATAGCTTCTACTATTGACAAAATCACTTGCACCTATGTTATAGCACAAAACAGTAGTTTCCTATTGACCTACACCATTCTTTACTTATTCTCAATTCACCTTTGCAGTCAACAACATCCACAAACAGTCTATATGGAATACAACTAGAGTAAAAACAATTAGGGACCGTTCAATTACTCAAATTTATCATCATCTCAGGATTATGTAGTCAAACACATCAATCCCTAGCTGCTTATAACTGAAGATATGGTATAACTGAAGATATGGTATGGAAGATTCAGACGTTGTTGGTCACATTATTCACAAAGCAAGAGTTAATATTTATAAGCATCATATAACCCTCATAATCAAAAAGATATTGATTTTTTTTAAATTATTTCGAATATCGTTGTGCTTTTGTTTGCGTGTTTTGTTTGATTTAAGTAATTTGAGATGATTGCAATCAGAAAATATTTGGTAAAACGGGGAAAATGGTACCTAATCTACATATAAACACCATAAAATTCATTACATGACAGTAATTTAGTAATGTGGGACTCAGGTTTTTTTTTTTTTTTCCCGTTTACAAGGACTCACTATAATACATATATAAAAGTGCAAATAAAGGAAAGTTGAGGAGGCTTGCCCCCGTGCTTCATTGGCTTCTTATATATCTATATGGCTATGTCATAAAGATAAAGTGATTCATATATATATATATATATATATATATATAGTCTACGCACAATTAGCCAAAAGTTCTTCAAACCACTTGATCGACTTGCGTTAGAAAGCGTCGGTTAAATAGTTTGCTGGAAAGAAATTTTATTTCCTCCTGAACTCCAATAGGGGTTAATATTATTTATAGACTAAATGAGGTTGTATACAAGTATTTTGTCTTATTGATTATTGCTTGTTTAAGTAATTGGTAGACAACCTGTCAGGTATTAAAATATAATATCTAATTTGTGCACGAAAGAACATGAAATAGTTAGATTCCAATTCATACTATTACTCAAAGAACTTATCCTATTTTTATATTGTTTTTAAAAGAAATAGAAACTCTCTGGATTTAAAAAATTTTGAATATCTGCGTAAATCAATCAAGAAACTAATCAACAAACAGTTAGATCTCGACTATATCAAATGTCATTAATTATTAAATACTGAAAATTTCTTCTTCTTTTTCTTTGTTTGTTTTGTGCATAAATGGAGAGATTCATATATAAATGTGAATGCCTTAAATTGGACAGGAAAACCTGCTAATTAAAATATTCCCGAGGACGTTGTTGGAAAGCGTTCGAATATGAATGACAATTAAGTCTTATTTTATATCTAACATGTGAAAAAGTAACTAAGTGCTTTGACACTTTATGAGTTGCTACAACTTTTAAATTGATTGATGAAATACAAATAATGATGTCCTTCTGACGGGCACAAAAGCGTGGGCATTGAGGCTGTAGAGACTTTAGAGAATTCAAACCGAGACTTGTCATATCTTGGATGTCATTGTTGATAATTAAAAAAAAAATTAATCTCAACCTAGTTTCAAAAAGGTGTGTCTCAATCATCATCAAAATTTCAAAGATGTCATTTACAAATTATATAATGTGTGAATTTTGAAATGAAATCAGATGATTGAGTCCTCTCCAAACAAACAGACATGCACTACCAAATACACCAGGCAATGAAAAGAAAGACTTTGACAACAATTTTTTGCAATGGAAATTTTCTTAAAAACTAGTGGAAACATTCACGGAATGACATCTACTAGCGGCATCCTTAATTCTATATAATTCCGAGCTAGGGAGACAGTGAAGTCAAGATGTCAACATTCACAAGTGTTTGTCCTGTCAATCGGTAGCACTCCATCTCAACACCGGTATTTTTTTTTCTTCCCATTAAAATGCCTTCCATATATTGTGTTTGTAATAAGATTATATAATTAATCAAGAAATTTTATATTTTTGGCCAATATTCTTAATTTCCTCTCCGACTTTAATATTGACTGATACTCGTTTTGTTAGATATGAAATATTATCATAGGCTTTGAATATGTAATATATAGGGCCAAAATGTTCTTTTTTAAAATAAATAAAAAAGAAAATGTCAAATTATAAAGAGATTATTTGAACCACAATGTCTCTTGTAGCTAGGCTATAGCTGCAGCATGTGCCGGTATATGTGTGGAGAGATTTTTTTTTTAATTTATTTCTCACTCATAAGGATCAATTTCATATCCCTGTCATTGACCGTTTGGCTTTCCTTTTTTTTTTTTTTTTCATGCATGTGAATCAAATCAAATGCATGCATATGACAGTTGCTAAACTAGGTGTACCCTCTTCACAAATTGCTAAAACAAATAGTGCTAAAAAAGTCCTGTACTCAAGCAGGGGACAAGCTAGAAAAGTACAAAGTGCAATATATAAACGGAGAACGACAAATAGAGCATACTAAGCCCACTCTTTTATAAACTAGCTCTAGTCAGCCTTTTTTTTTTTTTTTTTCTGTCTTGATAGATTCTCAACTATAGCCTTTAGTTCTCACACATATTCAAAGTTAAGCAGTAGTTTTCAACCTTAATATAATATCTCTTATTTTTCTCACTAGCTAGCTATATATAAATATATCTACCCCTTCAAATCCAAAATTCTAAACTCCAATCACATATAATTTAGTATATGTAATAACTAATCTCCAGTTGAGTTGGGCTTCGTTGATCAATATCATGATCAAGATTTGATGTGGATGCAGAGGAGGAAAGAGATCCTGATGATGAACTCAATCAACGGCTCATCATCATCATCACCATCATGGGAAGAAAAGGGTTTTTCTGAAGATCTTCGTGCCGCCGCGGGGTCCTTCGGGGGTTGCGTGTGGCCTCCGAGATCTTACACTTGTAGCTTCTGTATGAGAGAGTTCAAATCAGCTCAAGCCCTAGGGGGTCACATGAATATCCACAGGAGAGATAGAGCAAGGCTTAACCGATATTATTGCCTTCCAGGTATACCCCACAACAGTACTGAAATCTCTGATATTCGTGATAATCATGAATATTCTTCTTTGAAGATTGATCACCAAATTAATTCTAGCCCTAGTTCTACCACTCATGATATTTCAACACTTCTTTCACCTAATTATAGTTCTAGGGTTTCATATGAACACCCTTTTGTCTCTAGTACTAATTTTTCAGACCATCATCACGATCACTTATCAATTTCCAAGGGGGTCATGTTGGATTTGGAAAAGAATCCCACGAAATTATCAGAAGATGGCTTTGTTGAAACGGATTTGTGTGTGGGCTTGAATATTTCAGTTGTTGGCGAAAACAATAGAACGAAAACAACATTTTCATCAGCATCATCACCATCGCCAACTGGGTTCTGCGGGGATCATCATGAGCACGAGACAGGCAATTATAAGAGACCAAAGTTAATGGCGTTTTTCCTGAAGCCGTGTCGTCTTCAATCTAACCAGGTAACTCATGAAGTTAGTACCACTGAAGCTGCAGGTAATTCTAGGGATGATGATTTGGATCTCGAGCTTAGGCTTGGTGAACCTCCAAAAGTGGAATAGTTAATTTTTGCTGCAAAATATTGTACGTCTCTTACTTAGAATCAGTTGAAATTAGAGAAATAACTGGTGTATCTGATTTCTTTCTTTTCTTCTTCTTCTTTTTTTTTTTTTTTTTTAACTTACTAATGTCTCCTAAATTATATCTCATGAAAAAATTTGAGAGATGTCATGTATGCTGATGCCAGTTTCTTTTTCAGCGTCAAAGAATTAATTAGCTTACTTATAACTCTCTTATTATAATTTCTATATGTACATACATATATGCTCTGCTGATTATACAATCTTTCCTCTTGTTTTTCTCCAACAACTAATACCATGTTATATGTGTCTCAAGTCCTATATGCATATCTTTCATATGTAAATATATATATGTGTGTATGTATGTATATATATTATATGCATTTCATTTCTTCACGAGGTTAATATATATGTTTTCAAATGTTTTGATACGAGTTAATATGATGTGTGTGTGTGTGTGTGTGTGTGTGTATTCATGTAGAAATATCTTTGATCAAGAGTTGATCAATTTCTTTGACGCTAATTACAGTTAAATTTTTTTTCTGATTAATCTAAACGCGATCACATGAACCGTATCTGATCAATTAATATTGTACGGAATTTTATACTTCTACAACACAGTATAGCTGGGTACCATGCAGTACTATTCAACTGATAGTTGATCAGATGATCATGACTAAAAAGAAATTAGTTTTGTCGAGTGAGAGAGAAGATTTTTAACTGTTTTGCTTTAGCCATGGGTGCTCATTATGAAGACTGACAAGCTAACTGGAATTAAAAATTCACTTTAGCTACATCTTGAAAGGACTAATTAAATAGATGGGGACAAACATAAGAATGGACATACACAAGAATGGACATACACAGGAAGCTCAAGTATGTATATTCTTATTCAGAGAGATCAAAATTGAGGCGATTTGAAAGTTTTGAAGTCCCTTGTTTAATCCATTTTATCGTCTTTTTCGTTTTACCACATAATCACGAGCACCAAAATCTTTCCATTGATCTATATACCGATCTACCTTATTTATCATTTTTTTTCCCGTCTACCAAAGACAATTTAAGAATATAGTAAGACTTGAGGTTTAAAATTATAGTTGTAAACAGATGTCTCATATTCGCATTTCAAATTTACTCCCGTTAAACCAAGGTAGATTGGCCAGACTGGGTGCTTGATCCAGAGGATTAAAAGTTCGAATCACGACCTCAGTTGGTCCGATAACACACCTACGATATAAAAGGTAATAAGAATAATACCAGAGACACTAACTTTAATATCAACGTTTTTATACTACTTACATGGCAGTGTGTCGTTGTCTCTACCTCTACAATTCTATACTTTCATAAATATAAAAGTCTCCCAATTCCAAGGTGCAATTCTAGCCATAACTAATCAGTATCTGGAGGAAAAATTATCATCTCTCTTTTGATGTGATCCTTCCAAACAAGACCACAGCCAACCAACCCCGGAATCTAATTGAATAAAGTACTATAGCCGAAACAATTTAATCATCAATATATGGACATTGAACGAAACAAAACTTACATATCATTAATTGACACTGTCTACGCGTCCTTTTGTTTGTGACTTAAGGTGCCAATATTGTTACGTATACACTGTCTATATTTATATATATGTATATATATATACATACATACATATATATTTATATTAAGATATTACAATTCACAAACATAATTGAACCAACATGACGACCAACCCTATATGAAAGCCTATATATATATATATATATATATATATATATATATATAAGGCTAGGACAGAATCTTAGAAGAACCTCAATTTTCAAAGGTATATTTCTAAATTTTCAAGAGGATAAAAATGATGAAACATCATTTTCCAACTTTAATGGACTTTTTTAATTTGCAGAGAGAAATTATAAGAAAGCAACAGAGTTTTCTCTACATCAAAAGTAAACCCTTTCCCACTACTGGAAGTTCTATAAGGATTCATTATGTGTATTCTTTTAGATAACCGATGGTTTTTACTTTGGTTTCTACAAAGTAGCTGTTTTTTCGTAAGCAGAATTTATGGAGAGGATTTTGGTTCAAGGGTTTTTTTTTTTTTTTTTGGTATTACTAATGAGAGTGCCTTGGGGATAGGGCCTAAGCTAGAGCAATATTTCGGGGGTAAAGTAATAAGAAGGTTTGATTGATATGTGTTTTTTGTTTGCACACACACACACACACACATATATATATATATATGTGTGTGCAAAACAGACACAGGTCAGAGAGGTGTCTGATCAGCTCTGTATGTGGGTGAGATGTGTAGTGGCAGATCAGGAGCCAGAGACGCACATGGCCTGGATAGTGGCTACGATTTGTGTGTTAACGCTGTTTCTTCTCGTTTGGTGGGAATTTAGGAGGTCACGAGGGAATGGAGGGTCTCTACTCTGGAGCAGTCGAACCTGATACGTATAGCTATGGAAGAAGGAGATTTCTTTGGTACCCATTGAAAAAGAGAAGGAGATATCTTTGCTACCCATTGAAAAAGTAACCTGCTAGTATTTAGTTGTTTTTTATCTGTCAAATTTGTTAAAAAAAAAAATGCGATTTTAAAAACAACACCGAAAAAAGGTCATAAAAAAATATACAAAATTCAATAAATGCTAACAAGGAGGCACAACGTGTCTCGAGACGATTAGTAAATGAATCATTGATGATTTATTTGACGGGAAGAACTGATCAAGTGAAGAGAGAAAGTACTCCCTTTACTTGATCAAGTGCGAATCACCACTATAATAAGCCCAACATATAATACAGTCAAAAAAATTAGGTAAGGGTTTTTGCGCATGAAGCACGCTTATGGCACAACACTTGAATAACCCAATAGAAGCGTGAGCGCCTTGTTCTTAACCTATCATGCGTGTTCATATGTTGTAAATTGTTGCAAAATGACCCACAATATTTTACACGGTGATTTTCTATATAGTTAGTGGCCAACAGCAGCCGAAGTTCTTGATAGTTTTCTCTAGGACAGACTAATTTCTTATCCCACGTATATTACTTTTCAAGTAGATTTAAAAGAACTAATCTCTTACGTGTTTAGACTGCATATCAGAGAAGAGATAGACGGACTTAAAATTTTAACGGTGGACTTACCACTAACATTTTTTTGTTAGAAACCTCACCGCCAACTTATGGTCAATACCTTTTATTTAACACATCAGTTTGAATTATTTAGTTTGAATTGTCCATATAATGTAATGTTCTTAGCAATTAGAGTTTAAAGCAAAAAACAACTATGATATAATTAAAACTCTAAACAACTACAATGTTGAACAAAAGAATGATTCAAACTACTAGTTTGAACAATTCTCGCAAATACTGCATAAAAAATCCTTTTTGCCTATAATAATACCTAGTATGAGCTTACTGTTTTGGACATAAACAACTATTTTCACAACAGTACAACAAAGAGTGTCCGTTTTAATAGCTATAGTACTGGTGGAATATTTGAAAGGCATTTCCTTGAACGAATTATTGGCAAACCACGAGACGGAAGCATTGAAAAAAGTTGTTTATGGGTAGAAAATTGAGGAATATTGTCCCTTTATATGATTTTATAAAAGCTACAAGATTCTTTTTTTCTCTATTTATATATTAAGTCATGAATAGAATGGTACAACACGAAAGAATTATAAGTGGGACAAATTTTTAAATTTTCTTTTGGGAGATTTATAGGGTGTTTGGTACAATAGTTTGAACATATCAATTCGAAACGTTTTTAGCGTAAAGCTTTCAACAATTACAGTGTAAAGCAAAAAATAACTACAATATAAAGTTTTTACATGATATAATATTTTGAACTAAAAATAGTTTAACCACTTCTCATAGAGTTATTATTGGTTCAATTTTTTCTCCAGTACATGCTAGTCTGAATCCACTACCATTGAAGCAGGGAAGAAGCCATAATAGAACTAGGGGGCTTTTATGGTTTTTAATATTACCTATTATATATATACGTATGTAAGCTAATATATACAACAAAGCCTCCCTAATCAGAGCAAAAAAATCAAAGCCCATCCTAAAGTTTAGACAACAAGCAATTTGAAGCCTATATGCGCAAGCCTAATAAGCAATTTGAAGCCTAATGTTTTAATGCCTAATACCTTGCATTAACTTGTTGAAAAATGAAGAACAATATGCATGTATATATATATATATATATATATATATATATAGGAATATATCTTCCTCCGCACGGCAGGCGCAGGCAAACATCTTACCTTTATGTTCTTTATCTAAACTCTCTCTCTCTCTCTCTCTCTCTCTCTCTTTCTCTTTCATTCATTCAAGTACGTTAGGCAACAAAAATTTTCTTAAAAAAAAAGACAAACAAGCAAACAGACTATCCATTAGTTTACTTATTTCTGACGGATTATTTACCTTTGTATACCTTATATTTTAGATTTAGTTAAATACTTTACCTTCGTTTTTTATATCTCATCTAATATATATCTTCATATTAAATTTAATATTCAAATTTATACATTTACCTGATTAACCTTCAATTTTCACCAAAGAAATTTCTTAAAATACCCTCAAATTAAAACATAAAAAAAACTTGATAACTTAAAAAAATTTATACTAAGGGATTTGATTTCAAAATATATAATATACCCTCAAAATAGATGTTTTGTGCGTTTTTGTCCTTGTTTTCTTTTTATTTTTGAAAGATTTAATAATGTGTCTCTTTTACCTAAATGTAATTTGATCATTTTAAAAATAAAAATCAATTGTTGACTGAAATAAGGTGTCTCTTTTACGTAAATATCCCTATTTCTAACATTAGCATTAATTCTGTTGGTTGTTGTTGCTACTAAAAAGAAGGTGTCTTCTTCTATGAATGTAGTGAAGACTAGACTACGCAATTGAATGGGATCAGTCGATAAATGATATTTTGTTTGTTTATATTGAAAAAGATATTTCGGATATATAACCTTCATAATATTATCATACAAGATTTTTAAGACCTGTTACAGACAAATGTACGTAAAATATTAATAATTGTCGAGTATAATTAAAATTTTATTATAGCTGTTAGCCCCTGAGGAAATTTTTTGGCTTGGTTACTGTATTGAAGAGCGGGTGCATTGTAGCGCTGGCCCACAAACAGGAACACATGCTTGAAAATTCCTTTCGAAATACTATGTATTTTTACTTTGATGATACATTTTTATGGAAGCGTTGGTTGTCATCATGACATTTCCTATTCTTCCAACTCCCATAAGTTCTTCTTGTCCTTTTTTTTAATTGGGCTCTCAACTTTTTAGGGACGAAATATTTTTTAATAAAAGCGGCATTTTCATTTATTGGTAACAAAATTGATGTAATTATAATAAAAAAAAAAAAAAAGCGTCCACCTATTGATTCTGTTAAAGAATAGAGAGATCTGTTTTACAAGATTACATATGCTAAATATTTTATGGAAATAAAAATAGTCCAACTATTAATTCTATTAAAGAATAGAGATTTCTTTTGCACTATTTTCATTAGTGCCGTCGTAATTCCTCAAAAGTGTCGAATTTAAGTTCAATAAGAAATTGCTCGTTCAAAATACTATTAGCCTCATTTGTGGCTATTGTAATTGACATGACAGCAAATTTATTATCGATATCAATTTTCATCATGTTAAGATCCTCCAGATTTAACAAAAAAAATCAAATATTACAAGCTACAAAATATATATATATATATATATATATATATATATATATATAATCAAATAATTTACTGCAGCTAAATTTAGAATTGAATGAACCAAATTTATCAACCTTTAAAATGTATTAGCATGAGGGACATGCCTAATGCGTTTCCCCTGTTAGTAAATTTGTTTTTAACTAATATATATATATATATATATATATATATATATATTGTTGGAAAAATGAGTATACAGACAAATTTTAAAAAATTTAATTCGAGTATTTTTTAAAACATAAGTTTGATATGCTATATATATAAATTAACCAGATCTTACTAATCTTGTAATTCGAAGAGCTTCTGCAATCTGTAGAGAGAAGAACGTTCTAAAAGAGCCTCAATCAACTTGTTTTCTTTGCTATTCTCTATCTATAATTGGAGTGTGTATGGGCATACACGTCATACAGTTTTTCTCTGGTGACTCTCCATGTAATTAATTGAGAAAACCCAAAACTAAAGTTCGTGATTTGTGAACAATAGCTCTTAGGGAGTTTTCAGATACTCTCGTACTAGAGTACTCACTTTTAATTTCTCAACTAATCTGAATAACTTAGAAAACTCACTCTCTATTTATAGAGGTTAGACCCAGGGTTAGTCATTATCAAATAAAGCCTCAAAAACTCGAATCTGGATCAATATTTGATAAAATCGCATGAAAACACGTAATCAGTTTGTTGCTTGATCGACAGGCCAAACTTTCCCATAGACCTGCAGAACTTACTCTATTGGCAGGCAAAACTTAAAGATCGGCCTACCGAACTTACGAAAAATGATCTCTAAGAATCTTTTATGTCCCACCCGAGATTCTTTATATAGAGCCTCAGTTTTAACTCAAATAACCTAACAGGAAAGTCATCTAATTAAAACAGTTATATCTAAATAATTTCTAGGAAAATAAATATTCTCGATAATTCAACAAGTTTATCTTGAATTAATTTACAATAAATTAATTTAACTAATAAACAAACATGAATTATCTAATCCTATCGAATTTCAGTCGATCTAATAATTTAACATAAGTTAGTAATTTATTGAAAAAGCACGTCATATTATTACAGGATTTATTATGAGCTAGCAAGGGGACCTGACGGACCTATATAGTTCAAGCTCCCAATAATTATAAAATACAATATCCCAAATACGTATTTTATAATTATGAACTTTAACACTACTCTACTAAAAGCTTAAAGCTGCACTCGAACTATATAAAATTACGAAGCTCCAAATAAGCTAAGTGTCCATGACATATCATAATGTATCGTATCCCCATAGCATATCCATAATCGGTATACGTACCATCATAAAATCAGGATGCCACCCTTTGGTACATGAAAAGACATAAGTCAAGACAACGAGCCTCTTAGTCATTTTAGGATTAAGATACAACATATATAATTGTCTAAAGTGAATTGATTTGCCCAGACAGAATTATTAATCTAAATCAATTCTACTTTATGTCATAATTTAATATATCGTCATTTATGACTATGCACCAATATTTCTATTTGCGAAGTCCACCTCCGATGGCCAAAACAAACCATCTCCGGTTAAGGATATAGACAACATAATAATCTTTGCATGCACCAATATTTCTATTTACGAAGTCTACTTCCGATGGTCAAAACAAACCATCTCCCGTTAGGAATATAGACAACATAACAATCTTTGCATGAATAAAACGTCTAACTTTATTCCCTCGATCGTAGATCTTATGATTCAAACCGTCAACTCAAGAATCATGTCTTCCGTATAATCTGTCAATCATATGCCTAATTTTGAAAGGTTTAAACCGACAATCTCATACGCTTGTTTGCTTATCATACATTCAACAAATGTGAACGTAAAAATGACAACAATTGATGTATGAATAATAAATAATTTTTTTATAGATAAAATGTCTTCAAAAACATATTACATTTTACTTTCTACCGCTTATATGTCTAACACACACACATATATATATATATATATATATATATATAATAAGGAGATGCTACGGTACATCACAAGAACTGAAACTCCACCCACGTGTCAGTGCTTTGTTTCATTCCTAACTGTTGCAAATCTTGCAAATTAGTTGAAGATCTTCTGACAATATCTTGTCAACCGACAAATCTTGCAAGTGAGACGTTGAAGTATGTTGGGAAACAAGGGATGCCGATTTCAAGTAGTGCAGATATTTTTTGTAATTATGAGAAATTCTGGTTATTGTCATTGTACCATGAATTGTGTAATTTTAGCATTAAAAAATGATGGCACTACACAAGAAAAACGACACGGTAGCATCCCATTGAGAAGAAGCAATAACCTTACTGGGAAAGAAAGAAACTGTCCGATACATTATGACGTGTTTCGAAAAAATGTAAGAAGCAGTTTAGGAATGTTGTGTTAAGTTTATTAAAAGTTTTTTCAAAGGGGAAGAGTACCGTTATATGTTTTGGACTGTAAGTTACAATATTAGCAAGAGTTTTAGTTTCTCTTAAAAGTTGTTTTAAAGTTAAGAGAAGAAAAAGTTAAGGACAATGGCTGCATAATAGGTCTTTTGTGTTTTACTAATGGTGTAATTGAATTGTTTGTTGTTTTGCTTGGAAAAGTATGTGAAGAGTGTAGAATAAGGAGTTGAGAAAGGAAAAAGACAAAAAAAAAAAAAAGAAAATAGTTTTGGTTTAGTTGAAAGCACCGAGAGATGGAGAAACGAAATTTGATTTTGTACTATTGAATAATTTGATGAAATCCGAGGACAACACAAGTAATGAGAAGCAATTTTGGCGAGTGTATTTTTATACAATGTAACCAAAAAGAAACTAATCATAAGTACAACATTCACTGAATATGAAGGTATGAATAAAGTTAGAAATGATAGTAGGAGAAGTGAAAGTTCAGCAACTAACAAAATGAAATATCTATATTATAAATAAGTAGCATTAATCAAGAACATAGTTAATAGTAAAACATACAATGTGGTGGCAAAAAAGTGACAATTGCGCATAATAATGCATTAAAGCTTTGCAGTTATATCATTTAACTTATTACATACGTTGAAGTAAAAAATCACTATCCTAGCAAGAGCTCTCATCATGTGTCCTCAGGTCGGCATCTAAAGAGGAATGAATTGATTAGTTCCTTGATTATGTCCGTTGTCATACAATGGCATATATTCTAGGGCAATAGGTGTGGTCGTGTTAGCTAGAGCTAGGAAATTGATTATGTTGTGTGATCCTCAAACTTTGGCTGGAACGTGATGGAGTGTTTATTCTTCTGCTACTTTGAAGGTTGCATGTTACTTTGTTGTGCCCATGTCCTTTGCATATAGCACATTTCCCTCTTTTGCTTATGCTAGTTGAAGCATTGGTTGAATGTTGTCCATCTTGTAGCCTATTTTGCAGTTCCTTTATTCCTCACCACTATTGGATTTTACAGTGCTGTGAATTGTGGGGGTAGATTCGTTTCAATATTGTCCTTGTTGCTGAAAACCAAAGGAAAAAAGGGCCTTTTGATTAGGGATGAACGGTAGGCGGTTTGGTGGTTTTTGAACAGGTGCGATTCGGTTGTTTTGGATGGCGGGTTGGCAATTAACCAACCCGTAAACCGCTCACCACATGGCGGGTGGTTTCGGTTTGGTTTTGGGTGGTTGCGGGCAGGTTGACGCTGTTTAGACCTATGTTATTGCCCAATGTAATTTTTTGAACTTTTTTTTTAAGTGAAGAAAATTTGTAGAAAATACAAAATGATAATACATAAAGCATTCCCAACAACAAGCAAATTTGATGCCTAAAGATAGTGACCATATTCAAAAATACAAATTAAGAAATATAATCATTCACTGCAACAAGAACATCAACTACAGATGAGGTGATGAACAAAGTCAAGAGTTCATAAAGATTAAAGCCTATTCACTGGGTTCGAAAATAATAGAATACTGCAAATGAAATGATGAACAAATTCAAGTGTTCTAATATAATAATAGAATACTACAAATGAAAAGATAGTTTTAAATATAGTTTTAGGTTTTTTTTTTTAATATATAAGCGAACGGGTTCGGGTTAAACCCGCCTTCAAAAACTTAAAACCAAACCCGTCCACCTGAATATATTGGTGGGTGGGTTCAACCCGCCCGCCAGTGTGTTGCTAACGTAAACCCGTTTTTTTTTAGATGGGTGGGAGCGGGCACGAGCTCGAGAGGTTTGTGAGTGCGGGTTGGTTTTTGTACAGCTCTACTTTTGATAGTGAACATTATTGGTATTACATTTTCTTTGTCATTATATCAAAAATAAATTATGTTTCTAATTTGATTAATAAAGTATGTAAGATCCATTTTAACTAAAATTTTTGGTTACTACAGCATAAAACTCTCATATGTTATAGTGTTTTTAACTAAAATTAGTTTAAACTAAACTTTCTTAACACCCTACAAGAATCATAGGGAGTTTGACAAATCTGTTTGAAATGAAAAAACGAGTTTAAAAATTATAGCTTATAAAAGCTTTGCACTATAATTTTTTTACTTTATAATACATAGCTGCTGAAATCTTTACACTGTAAATGGTTTGAACTGAAGAAATCAAACAAGTGTGTCAAAAAATTTTGATTAATTATTCTTAAATTATCATTATCGACTATAGTTAAGATCACTTTTTTTTTTTTAAGAAGAAGATGCTAAAATTACTTTTATGCTAATAGACTATAGTTGAGATTACTTTGTCCCTCAAAAAAAGCGTATTTTTTTCCTTTCTAGTCTTGCCGTAACTTCTTATTAAAGACATAAGTATAGCCCTTCAATGCTGGAATATTTAACTTTCTTCTATTAATAAATATTAATAGAGTGTTTAAAAAGATGGTGGGAACCGTTGGTTAAAACAACTTTTATTGTAGTATATGAGAGTTTTACACTGTAATTATTTTTTTATTGTTATTGTAACATATAAGAATTTTACATTATTTATAACTGAAAAAATGATAAGAACTACTTTTGTCAAATACGGATAAATATACATGCAAAATCTTTTTTCTATAAATAAATGAACTTTAGTGGCATGATTTTGGTTGCAGATAAAAGAAAGAAGATGTGAGCCTAAGCCTTAGGCCATAGAAACATGCTCGACAAAAAGAGCCCAGTGGGACATGGGCCTAGATGTAATGAAGCTCAATTAGAAAATGGTCCAAGATCAGAACCAATAATGTTCACTTCTGACACCGGTCTCAAAGGCTAGGATTGCCTCTATTGGAATTAGAACCTATGATTGCCCCTATGCTCATCACAGTCGTCCACATTCATGTCTACGGCTGTCGTTTGCCTGAAGTTTTTTTTCTTCATTTACGGGGTGTCGTACCGCAAACACCTTTTATATATATATATATATATATATATATAGATATACATTCTTTTTGGAAACAAAACATCTTAAATTATTAATATTGTTATAATATTTTAGTATAAAAACAAATTTTGATTATTTACCATTGTAAAATTAAATAGACAATTAGTTTTTTTTTTAAGGGAACATAATTTGTTGTTTCAATTCAACTACTATTTTTTAAATTGTTTTGTATTAATTTTGCAAAGTAAATATATATTGATTGATTTATTTATTTATTTGTATTTCTAAAATATGCATAATACTTATAAATATTATTTCAATACTATCAATATTTATGTATGAAAAGTAATAATTATATTTCATATTTAAAAAATGTTATATAATATGAATATATTATATTTCACAAAATGAAGTTAAGCACCTATGTAGTTGTCTTTATATGTATATTAGCAAGATTTGAAAAGGTTTGTTATTTATAAAGTTAAAATAAAACATAAAAAAATATAAATATACATTGAAGTAACAAAAGTTTTTATAAAAGAAAAAAGTTATTACGTTGAGTACCTATTAAAGCGTAAGATGATATAGAAGCCAAGTGGAGAAATCCTAGCCATTATATTTAAATTAAACAAAAGAATCGATTAATTTGAACCATTAGATGTCTTGAACAAGAATAACAAGAGGATTGCCTAATAGATAAATTTATATAGATGTGTGTGTGTGTCAAAATACTAAAATTAATAAAGAGGAAAAATACGTGTAGATTTAGGACTAGTTTGCAAAACCAGTATTAAGGACCATTAATTTTTGTGACATATTGGATTATATGATCCCATTTTAAGGAAAATAAAGTATGTGATAGAGTAGTATACTTAATATGACCTCCAAAGAAAAAAAAAAGTAGTACACTTATTATGCAACAATGTGTGATTTTATATGAGAAAAACGTGATTTTAATATGATTTATCCGATTATCATCTATTGCTAACAAATAACCGTACTGTAGAGTAGTATTATGGTAACTTATAATTTCTCTTGAATATGTTAACCAATAATAATTTCTATAATGCTAATGCGTAGGAGAAAAACTTACATGCTATGTCACACTTTTAAATATTTTTATTCATGTCACACTTAAATAAAATTAAGTCATATTATTATTTATATTACATGTTGAGTTGTACCATAAATAAATATATATAGTATTTATAAAATTAAATCTTAAAAAATAATATTTATAAAAATTTTCAATGCATTAAGCCATTAATTAATAATTAACTTGATATTTACATATTGAGCCCAAAAATATTTATACATTTGGATCAAGTGAAGTTTCAAGTGGCAAATGACGTCAGACTTCTTTCATTTTGTCCTTTTTTGGGATTTTTTGTTTGTTTATTTTTTGGTTAATTATATAATTATATCTATTAATTTTAATTATTTTTAATTTATTTTTTTATTTTTAAAAACTACAAATATATACATAAAATTGCAAAAATTTATTTTAATTTCATCCCATGAATAAAAATATTGATCAAAACAATATGATTATCCTCAAAAAAATATGATAAATAATTTATATGTTAAAAACATAAAAAATCTTAAAACAAAACATCAAATTTAAAAAAAAAAAAAATCTTAAGTTTTATGATTTTTTAAATTTTAAAATATATTTTTTAAAACTTTTCTAAAAAAAAGCATATATTTCATGAATAAATTAGGTTTGATTAAGAGTATTTTTATCTTATTTTTATTTTTTAAGTCAAAAAAAGTCTATAAAAATAAAATTAAAATAATTTTTTTAAATTCAAAAAATACTTTTATAATATATAAAAATAAAAAAATAAGTTAAAAATAATAAAAATTATAAAATATAGTTATGTGATTGTCCTTCTTCTTTTCCGTTGGTTGTATTTGTAAGTCTTGGTTTTACTTGTAAGTCGATTTGATCGGATAGGGAGTGATCAGAGTCGGTCTTTTAGGAAAAACCTTTTTTCTCCCGAGCCCCCACTGTGAGAGGAGCGGGCTGTAGGCCGCTTGGGACGTGTAGAACTGCTCGTCTTTTAGTGGGAAGAAAAAGAGCTGCTTTAAACTTGAAACTTTAAAAAAAAAAAAAAAAAAAGGGTGGGCGATTATGGCCAAGGCACATCAATCGGAGAGCAGCCTCGGAATCTCAAGCTCAAGATGATCTCTAAAGGGAATGACTGCCCTTGTCACTGGTGGCACACGTGGAATCGGTTAATTTCTTTTTCCTCTTCTTTTCTTGCTCTTTCTCGCGAAATCAATAATGGGTTTTTAATTTGTTTCTGTAATTATCTCATATATATATATATATATATATATATGGTCTGCTTCAGGCGCTCGGTGGTGGAGGAACTGGCGGAATTCGGTGCAGCCGTGTACACGTGTTCGCGGAACGAAGCGGAGCTCGAAAAGTGCCTCAAGGTTTGGGAAGGAAGAGGATTAATGGTGTCTGGGTCGGTTTGTGATGCTTCTTCCAAAACCCAGAGAGACAAGCTCATTCAAGACGTGTCTTCGGCTTTTAATGGCAAGCTCAACATTCTTGTAAGTTGATTATTATAATTTTTTTTGTTTGATGGGTATTATTTATTTATTTATTTATTATTATTATTATTATTATTATTATTATTATTATTACTATTATTATTTTAAGAGTATGGAATTGAGATTCATAATGAGCGTTTTACTACTTTAAGAGACTTCGAATAGATAATTTGAGCGTTTTCTGGTTGATGGTTATTTTATTTGTCCCCACAGCATTATTAGTCCTCTTTTCAATTGATCCTTTTGTTTTAATGAATGTGGAAGCTCTTTTTTTTTTTTTTTTTTTTTGTGTAGAGAAGCTCTAAGCATAAGTTTGAAATGCTAGTTAAAACTAATTGGGTTTAGCTAAGTACAGTGTAAAGCTCTCAATAGTTACAATAAAGCAAAAAAATTATTACAGTGTAAAGCTATTATAGTTCTTATGTTTAAAACTTTAGTTCTTACCAACTTGCCAAACGGTCCATAAGCATTGCAGGGTAAAATGAAAAAAAAAAAAAGAGAGAGAGAGGGAGAATATGCTGTTTCATGTTAATTGTGATCTTCGTGCTTGTAGTTTGGTTGATAGTTGAGAACATAACACTTTTGTCCATATATGTAACCAAGCATGGTTTGAACTGAAACGCAAATTTCCTGAGATACGTGCTGAACTAAGACTCCTCTGTGTGTTTTTCTTGTACTGGTTGTTATGATGCCTTTTCTGTAAACTCTGTAAAATTGCAAGGGAGATACGTCTTATTTATGTCTCATGTCTGACATTTGGAATTACCATGTTTCGTGCGTAGGGTCCTTATCACTAACACGTTATTTTTCTTCTCATCTGTGTCTACAAATACTGAAAGTCTTCTCTTTAATGAACTTGGGATTTGAGTTCAGTGAGATTTGTTGAGGTTTTCATCCTCTGTATGTTGTTAAACTTAAGAACTGCACCTCGGAAGTCTCTTCTTATTCATCGAAAAATTGGGTTTGCACAATCTTTTTGACTCTAGGTGAACAATGTGGGAACAAACATCAGGAAGCCAACACTCGACTATACTGCCGAAGAGTACTCATTACTTCTTTCCACTAACTTCCCACTTGTGTCAACTGGCACACCCTCTTCTAAAAGCGTCCGGAGTGGGGAGTATCGTGTTCATTTCTTCTGTAGCCGGTTTGCTTGACATAGGTTCTGGAGCCATTTACGCGGCAACCAAAGGTGAGTTGCTATTTTGATAAGGTGTCAACTGTTTGTAATAGCATTTGAGAAATTAAATTCACGTTAACGAGCTGAATCCAATGGTTTTGGTACATTCTTTATTCTGTTATTTTCAGCTGCCGTCAATCAGCTCACCAAGAATCTGGCTTGTGAATGGGCAAAAGACAACATCAGAACCAATTGTGTTGCACCTTGGTTCACGAGGACATCGCTTGTACAATCTGTAATATTCTTTCTTGCGTGTGATATATATGCTCTGTGGTCTTATTTCATTCATGCTTTCTTCTGGTTGGAGGGAGAGGTAGATAACCCAGGGAAATGGAAAGGAAAAGAGAAGATCTTTCCCCATAGGTGTTCGGTACAAGAAGAAGCTAAGAAAAGCAAAAAAATTTTGTAAAATTCACCTTCTCTAACCCGTCTAAATCAAGAGGGATCACAGAACCATGAAATCTCAAAATTTATCCCCTGATATGTCCATGCCAATCTCTCCTTCCACTTTCCGCCCTAACAAACAAGGCCTTGAATAGTGAAGTTGGTGATTCATTCTTTGTCTCAAGCTTCTTTCACATTTACATAGACAATGTGGGATGGTATGCTACTCAAATCACTAACAGTTTCAACTTATTTCCTTGCACAGTTGCTTGATAGCAAGGAGTTCTTGGAAGAGATCGTCGATAAAACTCCTCTACACCGTGTCGCTGAACCCGAGGAAGTCTCATCTTTGGTAACTTTCCTCTGCCTGCCCGCTGCTTCTTACATCACCGGACAGGTTATTTCCATCGACGGGGGGATGACTGTGAATGGATTTCATCCCAAAAAGAGACCCGTCTGACCATTTCAGATCAAGGAGTTCACCTACTGCAATTAAAGGATTCCTTGATTTAAATGGACTTGCTCTATATGTCATTTTTGAAAGCAGCTATTTTCAAATGTTTTGGTTTGGTAGGAGGTGGCTTTTGTACCATAGACTGTTCCTGATCATGACTTGGATGGATCTGAAAACTGAGTAAAAATGTGCTCTAAAAACGTTTTTCTCACAAAATTTGAATTAAAAATTTGTTAGAACTATATTTTATAATTTCGACTGTGTTCATTGGCTTTCTTCTTTTCATGTTTCTTATTATGCAATGCCTTGTTTGCCACAAGAATTGGTGCTTAGTGTTGAAGTGGAAGATCAAATCTTCAATCATTGCTTTTCCGTAACTGGTTCTGTTGAAATTTCTGCTTAATCAAAATTGTCTTTCCATAGTAATGTTTTGACTGGTGGCCCGGCGACATGTCGTTTTGGATATTCATCCTCTTGTTCAAAAAGATGCAATTAACTGGGAGTATACTGGGACCGGTTGCTCGTATCGGTTTCCACCCTTCATATTAACTCACAGCCGTCGTTTTCCATCTAAACAACGGCGACCTTACTGAACGACTCGTCTTTTAAATTTCCAGCGGAAGAAAAACGCTATAGTTTACAATTTAAATGAAAAAACAAAGTGTAAAATGAAGTGACAAGTTTTTTTTTTTGACATTTTTTTTTTGAAATATAAATAAATAAAGCATGTCTACGGTCCTCACCTTCCAACAGTGTGGATCGTCTAAATCAACGTAACAATTTTTATAAAATGATATGAATATGTTATATTAAACATAACATTAAACTTTAATCATTCAATATTGGTGTATGTTTTGTTCTAAAAGAAGATATATACTATATATTTAATAAGGGGACACCAAATTTCAAAAAAAATATAAAAATTTTGAAATAGCTATACTTTTTTTAAAAACATTGTGACTGTGTTTGAGAACCAAAGTTTAGACTGAAGAATTCAGTCTAAACACAAACTGGTGTTTAATGACGTTAAAAGAAAAAAATAAGTTCGAACAATTAGTCCAAATTATTTTAATTGAGGTTTGGATAGATGCTCAAAACATTAGTTTAAACGGATATTATTTTCCTAACAAAACTAAAAAAATCTCAATGTATATCACAAATTTTTATAGGCAACATTGATAGTTGTTCCTCTCTTTATTTTAAATGCATAGGAAGAAAAAAAAAGTCTCAATCGAAGTTGAAATGAAAAAATTATGAGATCTTTAAACTTGAGTTACAAGAGTTAAAAAAAGTAAATGGTTTTGACTGTAACAAATGAGTTCGAATTGAAAATTTTAATTTAGACTAATTTTTTGAATTTATTTTTTCTTTTAACATTGTCAACATCAGTTTGTGTTTGAATTGAATTTTTCAGTCCAAACTATGGTTTCTAGACGGAATTGCAATATTTTGAAAAAAAAATAGCTACTTTAAATTTTTCACTCTTTTTTAATTTGATGTTTGTACATTAAAGATATGATATATATTCTTTTTTAGAACAAAATATATTACAATATTAGATGATCAAATCTTGATATTAACTATGTTTAATATAACACATTGTTATTATCCCATAAAAAGTGTTACGTTGGTTTGGATGGACCATACCTTTTGGGGGACAAGACCATAGACATGCCCTAAATAAATATACTTGTATTTTAGGTTAATTGGGAAAAAGTGTTAATTATTTTAGATCTTATTTGGCATATCAAAATAATAGACTTTATCTTATACATAAGGACATTTAATGTATCAAATTCAAATGTTGAGCTAGTTAATACTCAATTTTAACTAAGAAAATGAATAAAAATGTTATCTAATAGGAAAAAAAAAAAAGAAGAAGAAGAAGAAGAAAGATTTTTTCTTTTTAGTTCTAACCAATAAATAATAAAAAACCTTTACATGTTACAATAAAAAACAAAAAGTTACAATATAAAAAACTCTTGTATGGCATAATATTTTTTAACAAAATTGGTTCCAACCATTCGTTTTAACCACATTTTTCAAACGCCGTATTAGTATTATTTTCCCGATTGTTTGAGTTTTGTTGTAGTTTTGGAATTAGTATTTGTTTTCTCCTTCTCTTCCTTAAGATACTTTTAACACAAATTTTGATAAATAATTGAAATATTTTGGTATATAATTGATAAGTCCAAAATAAATACAATACGTTGTTGTAGGATTTTTGGCCGCCTGTTCTACGCGCTTCGGAGTTCCAACGACTCTATACAACTTTCTTTCGGGTTCCCTTGATTTGTCGCTACAATGCGAGAAACGTGCGTGAAGGATGTTTGACGTTAGAGGTTTTATTGCAAAGGAGTTTGTTGGTGCGGGGGAGACAATGAAACGCTTGGTGAGGCACATGCTGGATTGGGCGTCCAACTGCGGCACCACGGGGTTCGTACTGGACTATCGTGGTGGTGCCTCTTCTGCGGTGTTTTTGGCTCCTCACAGCATTGATTTTCCCAGCCCGTTTGGTTATGTTGGTCAGCTTTTTGGCGGTGGAATTGTCATGTGCAACAAGGGTTTTTTTTTTTTTTTCTCCGTTTGTAGGAGTTGTTTTGTAAAATAAAGGCGGTGTTGTTTCTACTATATGTATTTCGTTATAAACCATTGTGATCTCCGCACTTTTTAGTTGTTGCATGTTCAATCTGTTGGATTTTGATTCTTTACAATGTTTTAGGTAATTTTTGTACTACAAATCTCTTGGTCTCAATTGGTTCCAGTTTTATTTCAATTATAGATGTGTTATTGAAAAAGTCGTATGTAGAGGGCTGTAGTTAGGATTAATTAAGTTTTTGTATTATTTGTAGTGTGCACATTTTCTTGTTTTGAAATATAATTATTTTTAAAGAGGGGGGATGAGATAACATGCCACGTGGTCTTATTAAGAAAAGATTGGTAGGGAAAAAATATCTATTTGGGGGCCCAGTAGAGAATTCAAAAAATAAAGGGAGAAAATGGTTAGTCGTGAAGAGCAACATTGCTGGCTAGTACACCGGCCGAGTTACCAGAAGACTAATTCAAACACACTGATTTTTAAGCCAGACACGTGGCAACCTACTTCTACGTGTCATTCCATCCACGCATTATTCTTCCACTCTCCAACCCACCAAGCACCAAATTTTGAGGTCGTTTTAGAGTCCCTTTGGTATATTTTGGTTGCCGCCCACCGGCCGCCATTTTAATAGTCACCCCTCCACCCGGTTGTTAAATTTCTTCCAAAATAATATATATATATATATATATATGTATGTATGTATGTAGTAGATCAATATATATATGTATTAGATCAATATTGTGATTTAAATAGGAATGTAATTGTTGCCTCCCATAAAGCCACGTCGTTACACGTACGTATGTAGAAATATAATAAAATTATAAACATTGTCGTAACACATCGATAGTATTAAATATTATTTACTAATAAAAAATAAGTCTTGTAATATAATACCTATAATTAAAGTCCACTTTTTTTAATAATAATGCTTAATATTGGTGATGCATTTAAGCATTTTTCTAAAATTATGGGGAGAATAAAAAGGTCGACAATGAGTTCTTATTGGGTAAACAAGCCCACACTACGTGGCATAGCAATGAGGAGTAATGTTTTATTTGGCAGTTTCAATATTAGTTACACATGTGATGATTGAATTAATAATAAGGCTTTCATCGATTTTTTTTTCTTTAATTACTAATTATTATCTATCTTAACTAATTTTGACAATTTTTTTAATAATAAACTATCGCAATGTATTTATAAATTCTTGATTATTAAAATTTGCATGCAGCATTTGTGGACACGTGTCGTAATGTGGTGTGTTATCATGCAAAATTTCAATATGTATATTTTAAATAAGCTAATATGGATTAACCAAAAAAAAAAAGCTAATATGGAGTGGGCAAGAGTGTTTTCAATCTGAATCAGCGGTGATCATTGAGTTTTGCAACGCTTTACTTAATTCAAATGATAATTTGATGAGTTAAAAAATCAGATAATATACCAATTCATGAATAGTTTAGCAAACAAAAAGGCCAAATGCTGAAATATTTAACGAAGTTTTTCAACAAAATAACTTGTTGGAATGAAGTTATCCTGCAAAAAAACATAGATAATTTACATCTATATGTGTTATGTTTCGGCAGTGTTCATATTTTGACATTTTAATGTGATAATTCTATCACTAAAAATGACAAATGATGTTAGAATAAATAATACATAATTAGTCTGTTGCTTATTTCGTCGGGAATCATTGCCAACCATAACCAAAGAGCTAAAACACCGTCAGCAAATCACTTAACTTCTGAGAACTTTTAAGAAATCACTTGCATTTGCATCATGGGGCACATGGAGTAACTTTTGCCATTATTCTCCTTAATTTCAATTAACATTATAGTATATTTGTGGCACAAATTTATCGAGTTTATTTTTAGGTGAAATTTGTAATGGAGACTGTACCTTTGTTTTTACAGATTTCAATCATTAGATTAACTTTTTAACACTTTGATCTCTAATTTGAAGAAGTTTTATATTATATATTATAAAATTTTAAAGTATACAGATTAAACTATTATAAAATCAATAGGCTTATTATAATTGGAAAGATGAACGTGAACCATGAACGACCATCGAGAAGGTAGGCTAAAAGAGGGAGCTAGGTGGTGGCAACGATTTTACTTACGTAACACATAATGCAAAAGTCCATCTTCCACGCTTAAAAGACGGAAAAAAAGGGCAGTTCTATAAGTCCCGAGTTGGGCTACAGCCCGCTCAGGAAAAAGAAAAGTTTTTGGGATAAAAACAAAACACAAAACCAACTTTGACGGTGACTTATCAGAAAAATATCCAACATGGCAGATGATGAGCCGTTGCTATTTGCCAATCTTGCTTCATTCCATTGAGAGTTATATGGACGATGCCGTTTGACTCACTCCAAAAAATTGACATCTAAGATTAGAACAGAAAACATGAACGGTGTCCTTTTTTGTCAAATTTTTCAAAATTTGGGTCAAATTATAATTTTTTAAAATTAGAAAGGAAAAAGTATAATATTAAAAATTTTGTCATATAAAATTATATTTTGACCTCTCTTTAAATTTTTATAAATGTTTGCAAATAGGTTATTGAAAACTTTTACCATGTACAAAGGTTATGAATAATTCCATACTTTAGTAAGGGATTGTCTAATCCCCTTTCAAGGAGATTTAAGCATGGATTACAATAAGCTCTTATCCAATTCAATTTTTTAAAGTTTTTCATCAAACAAAGTATTAAGATTTAATCCAATACAATCCTCCTTAATCCTATGTACCAAACATGCCTAAAAAATAACCTATAAGTCGAGCCTTTTACTATGATCCACTATACTGATACATTGCCACCCAGTGACGTTAATTTGTTACGTAACTTATAGACCAGCCCGCATTATGCCGTGTGATTTTTTTGCAGGGCCATTGATCATATATTTGGGGCTCTAATTAGATGGTCCATTTCATAAAGAACAAGATATATGTACAGTTTACGCAAATCATAAACTATCATCCTATTTAAATCATACAGAAATCGAAGGTTCATGCAATGAGATGCTTTCGTAGCAGATTTTTTTCCCCCAATTTTATAATATACTTTAATTTAACATATAATTTGTAAGATAAAATTGGAAGAATCAGGAAAATATTAAAATTTTGAAACTTTTTAAAGTAAATATTAGATTTTAAAAATATTTGTAGCAAATAACTTACTTATTATATAAATAAGAAATACTTCATATTGTAAACAAAACATAAATATATTATTTCTACCATAAATTTCTTTATTATGCAAAAAATAATTATTTACATTATAAACGAAGAGGCAAATAAATTATTTATATAATAAATTTGACATTTATTACAAATATTTTCAAAACTTCTTATTTACTGCAATTAATTTTCAAAAAGTAACATTTTTCAAGAAAATATTAAGACGATTTTATCATTGTTTATTTCCTAGAATACAATTATTAATGATGCTCTTCCTTTTGACAAGTTGATCAATTTTATTCTTCTTGAAAAACTGTGTTCAAATATTTTTATATTCTTTGTAAATAACTTTGACAAACTTGAATCGGGAATTTTACTTGAACTTTGACGAACAGGCTCCCCTCATATCGTGGTATATACCATGTTTCGTTTGGGATCTATATTGGTAGCGATTGGTTTCACTGTCTACAATGTAAACCTTTTACGAGCAGAGACGGAGTTAAAAATTTGTTTAAAGAGGATGTGATATATAGAACAAAAGTTTTGAGCTAAAATTGCAACGCAATTGTATTTATTTATTTATTTATATTTTTGTCATTGTTATATCTATTTTGTTGTTTTTTAACGAAGTAAGCATGGGATAGAATTCAATTTAGTTTTTAAAACCTGAAGCCCTCAAAACATGAGTTTTCATAGTATTATAGATGGTTTTTGATTTATTTGATGTTTTAAGCTTGAGATATAGTTGGAACATTTCTAAAAATCCTATCTTCATAATGCAATTTATAAAATTTCATAGGGGGTGAGTAATAGCAAAATAGAAAGTATTTTTTTAGAGGGGCAAAATTAGAAGGAGCTATTGGCTCAGGGGGTGATAGCTCTACCCCTGCTCACTAGTTACAGTATAAAGAAAAATTTGCTATAGTATAAAACTCTCATATATTACAATATTTTAATTCTAATTTTTAATAGCTGGTACGTAGGTTCAAACTTGTTTAAGGCGGTTCAAACCATAAAGACGGTTCAAACTGACGTTTGGCAAAGTAATAATTAAAGTCAGTTCAAACCATGCAAACGGTTTTAAAACCGGCCAAACCCCCAAAATCTAAACTTTGTGCGCCCTTAAGATCACACGGTTTGAATTATTTTTTACTGTAAAAGCTATATTCATTCTCGTTTTTTCTTTCATGAATTAAAGTTTTTCAGACATTAGTTCTCATCTTAAACTTAATGTGCCCCATGTTTGGCATAGTGGTGGGAACCATTGTTCCCACCACAAACTCAGTTATGAACAGTATAAAGCTCTCACATGCTACAGTAACAATAAAAAAATTGCTACAGTATAAAGCTCTCACATGCTACAGTAATAGTAGTTCCTACTACCTTTTCAAACACCACAGTGATGTTTTATTTTTGTTTTAAACCTTTACATTCTAAACGCTAACTTAAAATCACTATTTAAACCTTACAACTTAAAACATATAGCTCAAACTATAAAATTTTAAAACACATAATTCTAAATTTATGCATCAAATGAACTATAAGTTATAACCACATTCTTAAAGGGTACTTTAAATTGAGGAAGAACCAAACGAATAAAAATTTGAAACCTTTTGACCTTGTTTGTGCTGGTCAATTCAAAGTCAATCAACAAGGAAATATATACTGAGATCTGAAAAAGAATATATATATATATATAAAGAAATAAAAAAAATTAAATGGGTGGAAAGTCCCACAGCGACCAAGTGAACCACGCCGTAAATAAAAAATAAAAAATTTCGAAAAGGAGAAAGAGTATTGGGTTATGCAGGTGGTTTAAAAAAGTAGTTTAAATTAATTTAAATTTAAAAATTATAGTATAAAAAATTTTTACTGTTTATAATTTAAACTATTGATTTAGTCTCTTTTTCCAGACACCTTAACAAAGGTGTGTCACTCTTTGAGAAAAGAAAGAAGGTTTTGTAAAAAAGAAAAATTAGTTTTATGATCGAAGATAGCAAAATTTTAGGTTTTATTTAGTGAACATATTTGAATTATATAACGCCCTTATGTGGGGGTTAGCAGTATTGAATAAATAAAAATAAACTTAGATTCAATATTATTTAAATCCATTAAACAGTGCCCATGGGTCTTTAAACAAAAATAAAAATAAAAATAAACATTTAAAATACAAACCATAGTTTTTAGCGTAGCACCAAATATTTAAAATACAGTTATCATCAAACTAAATCTCTAGCCTTTCTTGCAAATAATAAGGAAAACATGCATTAAATATGAAGAAAAAACATACTAAGCCAAGTTTGAATTAAAGAAAACCTACATCAAAACTCTTTTGAAAAACGTCAAAGTTCGGGTTAAAAATCAAGCTTGAATTGACTCCAAAGCGGCTTCAAACATGGCTGGAAATTTTAGTTACTTGGCTACAAAGAGAGCTTTATGCCTTGTGTCTTTAGCTAGAAATTGAAGTGAGAAAGGAGAGAATGAGAAATAAGAGAAGAGAGTGGTGATGGTTGAATAAATAGGCATCAAAATAATTGAGGAGCGGGAGATAATTGTAGGTTTATGGGGAAAGTTGTAGGAAGAAACAAATGAGCATTAAAAGAAAATATTATCATGTCTCCCATTGAGACTTTTAGCAAATAATGCCAACATAATTGAGGGGGCAAATGAGGCAAGTTGTGGAAGAAGATGAAGAAAGCATTAAAAATGTGGTTGAGAAAATATATCAATGTCTCCTAGTAGTTGAAGTAAATTAATTCTATGTCTGTAAGTAGTGGAGGTGAATTAATTTTATGTATCCAAATGAGAAGGAGGCTACTTAATTGAGCATTAATGTAGCGGGACAAGTTTGGTAGAAGTGATGAGTGATAGATAGGTTTTAAATATTTACTACGAAGACTTAGTAAAAATACTAAAGTGATATTTTATTCATATAATTTTACAAAATCATACCCGTTAAAATAACAGGTGTTTCAACTCTCCCCTCCTTTAAAAAAATTTCGTCCCCGAAATTTAGTACACTGATTACAATGTTAAAACAAATGTGGATACTTCTCTCTTATTTCAGATTCAAGCTTCCATGTGGCTTCCTCTACATTATGATGTTGCCACATCACTTTCACCAGAGGAATTTCACAACGACGTAATATTTTTATTTCATGATCCAGTATCTGAACTGGAACTTCTTCATAGGTCGTATCTACTTGAATTGGTATATCTGTCCACATGATCACATGTGAAGGGTCGGATTCATACTTCCTCAACATCGATACATGGAACACATTATGTACATGAGACAATTGTGGTGGTAGGTCTAAACAGTATGCCAGTGTTCCAATGCGTTCCACAATCTCAAACGGTCCTGTATACCTTGGTGCTAACTTTCCTTTAACACCAAATCGAGACACACCTTGCTTTGGTTTCACCTTCAAGAACACAAAGTCTCCAACCATGAACTCTAAAGGTCGTCTCCTCTTATCTGCATAATTCTTCTGTCAACTTTGAGCTGTCTGAAGACGGTCGCGAATAATCCAGATTTTGTCTGTTGTTTCTTTGATAAACTGGGGCCCAAGTTCGAGACGTTCTTTTTTTTTCAGCCCAACATAATGGAGATCTACAAGGCCTACCATACAAAGCCTCATATGGAGCTATTTCAATACTCGCCTGGTAACTGTTGTTGTATGCAAACTCAACATATGGTAGCTGTGCAGCCCAATTGGTTCCAAAGTCTAGTACAGAAGCTCGAAGCATATCCTCAAGAATTTGAATAACACGTTCAGATTGTCCATTTGTTTGAGGATGAAAGGCCGTACGGAAATTCAGTCGTGTTCTCAAAGCTTTCTGTAATCCTTTCTAGAACTTTGATGTAAAACGTGTATCCCTATCAAAGACTATTGAGATGGGTACACCATGCAATGTCACTATCTTCTCCACATACAATTGGCATAATTTTGAGACATTGTAACTAGTTTTGATAGGGATGAAGTGGGCTGTTTTAGTTAAATGATCCACAATTACCCAAACAGCATCATGCCCCACTTGAGTTTTAGGAAATCCAGTAATAAAGTCCATTGTCACATGATCCCACTTCCATTTTGGAATAGGTAGACTCCTCAACTCGCCTCCAGGCTTTTGATGTTCTGCTTTAACCTGCTGACATGTCATGCACTTAGAGACAAAGGTTGCTACATCTCGTTTCATTCCTCGCCACCAGTATTGTCGTTTTAGATCCATATACATTTTAGTGCTTCCAGGATGAATAACAAACTTTGAACGATGTGCTTCATCTAACACTGCATGTCTGAGATAAGGATCATCTGGAACAACCAATCTTCCTTTGTAAAGTATGAACTCTTCCGGCTCAATTTGCCATCCATCTAGTTGTTCACCATTTTGTATTTGTTTCCAGACTATACATAATCCCTCATCGTACCATTGTCCTTGTTTTACTTACTGGATTAATGTAGGAGTTGCTATCACATTGAATAGAAAAGCTCTTTCATCATCTTCATAATATTGCAAGTTGAAG
>CAMOHE010044161.1:0-45508 GCA_946598075.1 Artocarpus hirsutus
CCGTTGGCCCTGATCGCGGCCGTAATGGTGTGGGCGATCCTGAAGTAGTTGATTCCCGAGGGCACATTGCAGTTCTCGAAGTCCCACCACACCGAAACCTTGACGTTCCGAGACTCCTCTTCTTGCCGCCTCGAGAACGAATGAGAATGTGAAAACGACGAAGGCGAGGAGGAGGAGGAGGAGGAGGAGGAGAAATGAGACACCTGAAGGAGGAGAAGAAAAAGGGGTGGTCGAGATTGAGGAGAGGCTGAAAGGAAGGAGATTTTGGGAGAGACGTGTCTCATGGCGGAATGAAGGAATGGAGAAATGGGGTTTTGGTGTGGTGATGGGAAATGGGTTTTAAGTTTATGTCACTCCGTTGAAGGGCTTTAGAGGATGGATGTCTGAATTGCAAAAGGGCAAAACAAAGGTTTTGGGGGAAGGAGTTTCGGCTTAAACCCTAACGCACGTGTGGGGGTCAAGATTGGGCTCGATTATGGGTTTGCGTGCCTACTTGAGATTGGCACAGCGACAACCGGAGAAATAAAATCCCCTGAAAAATTATGTCAAATATTATAGTTTTAATTTTTAATGTATCAAATAATACTCTTTTAAAAATATTTAAGTAAATAATATTTTTAAAATTATATAATTTTAAAAAAACTTGAATTGTCAATCTTACCTTTTTTTTTTCTTTCTTTTTTTTTTTCATTTTTGTTTTTTATTATCTTGTTGTTGCTTCCATTTTCTTCACGTTATTTTATACAAAAATAAATTTTGTTTTAATCTAACATGTTATTTACTAAACAGTATTATATTTTGGTCTATTTATTTTTATTTCCAATTAATGATAGCTTAATTCTCTCATTTTTCTTAAATTTTTGAAACTTTTTGAAGTAAAAGGTATGCATTGAAAATATTTATAGTAAATAGTAAGGCTAGCAATGTGGGTTGTTTCAAGATGACACAACTCGAAACCCTCATAGAATATAAATGGGTTTGGGTCAAAAAATAGCGAACCTGTCAAACGCAATTAAATAATGTAAAATTATACGATGTGATCTTTTTTTAAGAAATGAATTAAAATTTGTATTTGTTTTACAAATATTCCTTATATGTCTTTTTTTAAATTACATATATTGAGAATCCAAAAATAACCTTTAAATAGACTTTATCATGTATTTATTTTTATTTTTTAACAAATCTTCTTTTTTTTTTCTTCTAGTTGAGTCATTGGAAAAAATGATATAAAAATACAAATATACTTAGTTAATTACAATGTAACTTTAACAACAAAAAAAAATCATTCATGTCATTAAATTACTTACAATAGAATTTCAAAAAATATATATATAAGAAGCAATAAAAAATGAATATCATTAACTTAATGTAACATTATTTATATTATTAATCCATAAATTAGCACACCCTAAATAGTAAGTATCATTATAAAGTCTTAAAAATGAATGTCATTAAATATCATTGTCATTATGTATTATTAATTTAACGATATATAAATTATATAACCTATTAGACACACAAAAAGACTTAATAAATACTATTTTATTAATTTAATTACCTACCACTAAAAAACGAAAATGTCCTTACCACTTGAAGTCTTAAATAATAATGAACGTTATTACGTATTATTAACTTGATGATATATTAATTATATAACCTATAAGACACAAGAAAAAACTTAATAAATACTATATCATTATTTAATTACACATCCTAATTCTAATTTGTTAGTAAAATTGTGATTCCATAAAACAATTCTATCTTTTAGCTGAGGGAGTTTTGAAATAGTTATTTTGAATACTAATTTGAATTTAAACAACAAATAGCCTAATTTCAAGGATTTTTCTAAATATAATGATGTCATAATCCGTTTAAAATCTTAAATACATATATTTTAATTATTCTAAAAAAATAAATTAAAACTAATAATATAATTATTTAGGTCATTAATGTCTTTATACATATGCATTAGGATATATAAAGAATATTCATAAACTAAAGACATATTTTAACTCTACAAATAAAAAAAAGATCACATGTCTCGTTAACCCTTAAATAATTGGTCATAAAAAGTTGAACCCACTAATTCAAAATTGACCCTTAATAACCTGTTTATTAAACTAGTCATAAATAGATCAACACCAATACGACACCTTATTAACTCATTTACAACCCAAGTATGAAAAATTATATATACATATATCTATCTATCTATCTATATATATATATATATAATTTTAACTTATGCTTCTAGATTGGGTTATTTATTTATTTAGCTGAAAATTCTGAGATAGGGTCTCATCTCATTAGTTTTCACTTTTCATAGAACTAAAGAAGCCGGTCCTATCCTTTACTCGTTTAGGATATTCACTTTTCTGTCTGACTCAGACTAGCGCTTCTCACCCTTTCTCGGGCTCTCCCTTTCTCGGGGTACTTTTAAAAAGGGACTTTTGGGAAAAAAAATTTGGGTCAATAGCCCTTTTTTTTTTTTTTTTAAGACACCACAAAACTAGCTTTTTGGACATCAAAACAGTTTCAGTTTTTTTTTAGACACCATATTTAGATTCCTCTCTTCGATACAGTCATTTTTCTTTTTTCTATGAAAAAAACTAAAGCAATTTTAGTGTTTAAAAAAAACCCATTTTTTAATTTAAAAAATGGAAGGCCATTTGCTTAATTTGCTTTTTTTTGGGTTTTTTTCCGAATTCTTCCCCCTTTCTCTCTTCTTCTTCTTCTCTTTTGCTCCTCTTCTGTTCTTCTTCTTCCCCTTTCTTTCTCATTAGTCGTCTTCTCCTTCTCAGTGTTCAAAATCATTGTGAGGCCATCAAATAAGAAAAGGCCATCGAAAATGTTCGATATTTTCGTCTTAAGCTCAGCTTTGAGGCCGTCGAAGTCGTTGTGTCTTTCCATCATCGCTTTTCACTTAGGTATTTTGCCTACTCCCTCTCTTTTTTATTTTTTTTTTATTTTTCAGCTGATTTTCATTTTTCTATGCATGTCTCTCTCTGGATATATGATTTTGTGAGTTCTTTTCCTTTTTTATGTTCAATTCTTTTTTTTTTTTTTGGTTGTGACCTTGAGTTTGGTTTTTTTTCTCGTCTGAATTTTTTTTGGGTTTTTTTTTTGTTCAAGTTTTAAATATTGTATTTGATTTTTGTAATCTGATCATTTGGCTTTGTGACATAGTTCATATCTGATTATTTTTCTTTTATGGCTTTTCAAGTTTTTTTTTTTTTTTCATTTTTCTGCCCTGGTTTTGCAGTCTTTCTATGTGATATGAACACTAAGTTTTAGTTTTTCAATGTGTTTATTTTGAAAATTGTTTCTGATTCTTGCATTTGGGAATCGCTTGATTACTGTGCCTTGTGCTCATGTGATTGTTTTGCTTCATTAAAATAGTTAGAGCTTTATTTTTTGTTTGTGAAAGTAATGTTTGTTTAATCTTTTGGTAGTTGATATATTATGTTATTATAGTTAGTTCCGTTAAGTTATATTATGTTATTCTAATAGTTTTAGTGGTTTGAAATATTATGTTATTCTTGGGGTTTTTTTTTTAATGGTTTGCTATGAGTTCTTTTTCTTTTTCTATCGTCCAGATTGTGGTTTTTTTTTTTTCAATCTTTTTTTCTTTCCTTATTTTTGGTTCTAAATTTTTGGATAGTTATGTAGAATGCAAATTGATCTTATTCCATTGAATCCCAAAGTGTTGAGGTTGAAGTTGAGGATATTGATAGGGCGAGCCTTAATAATGAGGGCGAACAACATGCCGTGAAAAGGAAAACGAAGCTGACTTCAAAAGTTTGTAGGTTTTTTAAATTTCTTCCCCTAGGTGAGGACAAGAAACAAAGGGCTAAGTGCTTTATCTATTTTGCTTTTAATCAATTGTGGAGTTTTTTAAGTTTCTTCCTCTAGGTGAAAAGGAAAAGGAAGCTTGCTTCAAAAGTTTGGATGTTTTTTAGGTTTCTTCCTCTAGGTGAGGACAAAGAAAGAAAGAGCTAAGTGCTAAATTTGACTTCAATCTATTTTGCTACTTGTTATTGGTATTTGTTACTTTAATCTTGTTTGGTATCTTTACTTTAATATTTTAGGTGTTTAGGGATATTTTAGATCTTTTTTGTAGTTAATTTCTTAGACTTTTAGTGTTTTTATGTTTTTTTAGCTTTAAATTTTGGATTTTAACAAATATACTTGACGAGTTGTAAGTGGGTTACGACCCTTAATAACCCACGGTTTCAAGGGTCGACACGATAGTATAATAACCTGTTAGTAAATGGGTTACACGTGTCGTATCCTTGTCAAACCTTTAGTAAAGGGGTCGTGTTTGGGTTTTTTCCCTTGACACGAATATTAAATGGGTCGTATTTGTGTCAAGGGTGGCGGGTTCACTAACGGTCACAATAGGACACGAACCCAACTATTCGCACGAATTGCCAGCCTTTGTAAATAGCAAATTTATAATAAATAATTTTATTTATTGTTAAAAAAAATATTTATACCGTAAACAAAAAGGCAAATAAATTAGTTACACCTTAAATTTATCTATTGTACAAATAAGATTACTTACACTATAAAGAAATGAGTAAATAAATTATTGACACTATAAAAATAATATTTACTATAAATATTATTGAAGCTTACTGTTTACTATGTTATTTACTGTAATTTCTCACTGGAGCAAATTGCATGGCTAACACAAAGTGTTCAACTTCTGAAGAGAAATTTTGTTGAATGCCAAGAAAAAAAAAAAAAAACTATTCAACTTCATATTTACATCACTTATATTAGAGTTTCAAATTTATGTCACGCAAACAAACTAGTCAAAAATCAACAAGACGTAACATAAACTGGAACCACAAAAAAGTTATGGCAAATTTTAGGACATAAAAGCTATAAAACGTCACCTAATTTTCATATTTTTGTAATAGGATATTTACTTGTTGAGGGTGGCGAATGAGAGTTAGTCTCATATTTACTCATCTACTTTTATCTTCGAATGAGGAGACATTACACTTATCGCCATGTATTTTATTTTATTTTATTTTATTTTTTTTTACCATTGATCAAGTTTTTCCACGTTGATATACTTTTTGTTGCGTACGCAAAATTTATTGCGCTGTTGATAGATCTTACTATGGTGAGCCTAAGCAAATCTATGGTGTCGACTTATATCTGGTAATACGGGTTGCGACACAATGACACGACACAAACCTGACACTTTTTTTGCGGGTTAGTGTTAGAAAATTTTACTACGGGTCATTTTAGTGTCGACTCGAATTGACTCATTCAAAAAAGGTCGTGTTTTGGTCAACTTGACTGATAGTAAAATGCCCTGTTATTGACTTGTAATTAATTAATTAATTTTAAAAATTTTTACCTATTATTAATATTATATAAGATATAATATAAGACCTTAAAAGAACAATAGAAATGTAGACAAAGTCATATATTTGTGATGTTAGGAAGTTCATTTACATACAAAATAGAAACCAGACTCAATAGAAATCTAGACAAAGTCAAATATTTTAATGCGGGTCATTGGTGGGTTGTGGGACATAATCGGGTTATAGGTCAAATACAGGTCATGGGTCATTGTTTTTTGACATTGGACATAAGGAACAGGTTGACACGGATCGTGTAAACGGGTTGTGTTAGGGTTGAGAATTTTCAACCTGTTAGTGTCACGGTTTGTGTTAGTGTCACGAATCGTGTAAACAGGTTGTGTTAGGGTTGAGAATTTTCAACCCGTTAGTGTCACGGTTTGTGTTAGTGTCGACCCAATTTTTTATAAAAATTGACCCTAACTCGACACTAACTCGACCCGCCGACCCGATTTGCTGCCCTTGTGTTGTGAATGCTTGTTGAATCCACGACAAGATCTGCTACCATAGTTGGAGTTTTTTTTGTGATTATGTGTTTTTTAATCTTTTTTGGGGTAAGAGACAAATGGCCTTTTAAAGGTCTTTTTAAAATAAATGATTATATTTTTTCTAAATTAAGGAAATGACCTGAAATGATTTTGTGTCCACAACACATTGGTAGATCACACAGGGTATATAAAGACACATAGAGGTAAAAAGGTACAGTAAACAGTGTAAGTATACTGTTTAAGTGAAAAACATGAATATATGAGATACTGTATTGGGATTAAAAAGATAAGTTGAAAAGTAAGTCAATATATTCCAGACAGTTTAAGTGCCTATTTCTTCATTTTTATGGTAATAGTATAAGAAAAATACAGTATAATGTAAAATCATATTGTGTAAAAAGGTTATAGGACCCACCTTTTGGGCATTCAAAAGAATGAAAAATAGCCACCTCACACTCTATATTTGCACCACTTTTCTTTACAAAAGGAAGCCAAGATTTTTACCACAAAATGTCCAAATGATGACTAATTGTGATGAGTCATCAAAAGTGGTTAATCAAGTTTTAAACCTATCCTCCATGCAATAAAGGAACAAGATTTTACACCATTTCTAGTCTCCAAAACCAGCAGCCTTAGAGTTACATTCTCCAATTTTCGTTGCTCAAAAATCACTCAAAAATCCACTTCTAAATCAAGAATGAAGATCAAGGTTAGGTATTAAGTTCAAGATTAGGCTATTCTGGAAGGTAAAAATCCTAAACTTTTCTTATGAGTAATAGGGTTTACTTTGGGTTTTGGAGGGAATTTTGAAGAGGGTTCTATTGCCATGGATTTTGTCTAGGAAGATTGAAAAAAATAAAGCTTTGAGGAGGATCACAAGCTCACAAATCTTTTGGTAAAGACCTTCCATTTTCAAGTTTGTTGTTGTTTTGAGATTTTTTTTTTTATCAAGTATAGTATGTAATTGCTTAAAATTAGACTATGGCATCTTTAAAGGATTTTTTGGCATGTTTATGTGGTGTATTATATGTATGTTTATGATGATGGAAGGCTAGGAATTAGGGTTTATGTGCTTGAACACAAAGTTGCACAAAAACCATGCAAATTGCAAAGTATAGGTGATTTTATAAGAAATAAAATTTAGACATGTTTTTACATGATTTATTTTTTGAGAAAGATTTAAAAACTTATAAAAAAACAGTGAGATGTACAATTTCTATGAATAAGATTTTGTGAAAATTTGAAAAGACTAAATTAAAAAGATTTGTTCAAACGTGGTAGAATTGAAAAATGGTAGAAAACTCCGCTATGTAGTGAAAATTTTAAAAAAATTAAAACACAAAAGTTGTAGATCTCGACAAAACCATTAAGAATTACATATGGCTTGTCAAAATTCCCTATAGTTCATGAGATATGAATTTTACGAATTTTTTTTTTACAAAAATTTCAATAAATGTTAAAAAGAAAAATGTTTTTAAATGAAAGGAATCTAAGTTGAAAATTTTGGAGAATTTTAGTCCTTGTAAAAAATCAAGGCCAACGGTATGAAATGATTGTTTTTAGATTCGGGTGCAAAATCGTCGAAATTTTCAATATTAGGGTTGAAATTGTAAAGTTTTATTAAAATGAGTTTTTACTTAAAAAAAACAAAAGAGAATTGACACCTCAATTTCTTACCCTACTATCAATAAGTAACTTTTTGTGGAAGAGTTAGCGAATATGGGCTCGAAAAACTTAATAAGGTTTATTGAGGATGAAAATGTTATTTTTCGCAAAAATAGCCCGAACAGACCCTGAAACATCCGAAATAGAATAAATGCTCTTTAGTGAGAATTTTTTCATATTCCGTTAGTTATGGTAAGGCATCGTGAAACAAGAGAAATAAGTTCTGTAATGTTTAGGTTTTTAAACTAAGTAATTACCCGATTCAATAATTAACTTTTACATCTTATATCGACATGTAGTTCGATAATAGCATGATAGCTAGTGGCAATAAAATTATTCGAACAGGACACTTAGACAGATAGTAAAAGAACGAGAAACTGGTTAACATTATGTCAATCTCAAGTAAGTTCAAACCATACCTACAAGGTGGCATAGAGGGTTTTTTGGAAGAAAATGTGCTATTTAAAACTTTTAGAGAGATGCATTTGTTATGCACTTCTTTTATGTCAATAAAACATAATGTATGGTATATCAATCTAAACTAATGGACTAGTAATATAATTTACGAGACAAGTAAAAGAAGTATTATACTAGCTCCCGATTCAAGGGGAGTTTAAAGTAATTTTATGATCTCGGTGTTATAATAGCCTATTTATGCACATGGTATGAACACTTGGGCCCTAGTTAAGTTAAAAATATAGAAAGAATAATCAATGTTCATAAACAAGCATGAATAGATCATGCATACAAGTATGATATACCTATAGGCTATGTTTGGACTTGCTAAGCAATAGCTCATCTAGTCATTTCATGCTATAGGAAATTCAACCAAGAGGCCAGAATAGAGTTACTGTTAAGCTGGCAATGATACATGGTCAAATGTATAAGCAAGGGTATGGATACTGTCTCAAGAAGGTCTTTTGCTATATGTGTATATACAATAAATTTGAAGTATGTAGTTTAAAGAAATATTAAGTATAAGATGAGATGTGATATAAGCTAAGTTTGAAATCGAAACTCTTTTAGAAAATAATGTTGTAATAATTATATATGAAAAATGAATATATATATATATATGAAAAAAGAAAAGAAAAGAAAAGAAAAGGAAAGGAAAAAAAGTTTTACCTAATTTTTACAGCTAAGTGAGTAAAATATTAACGAATGACTTGAAAAGTAGGGTCGTTACATCACCCATCCTTATCAATTATAAAATCAAAACGACAAAAATAACCTTTATTAATTATTAATTAGCTATAGTACATCATCTATAAACTCAAGTATATTAGTGATAAAACGTAATATATAAGTGATATAATATAGTATATCAATAATAAACCCAAATGCATTAGTGATAAACTGTAGTATATCAGTTATAAAAAGCATAGTTTATCAATGATAAACCAGTAAATAATAAGCCCTAACAAAAAACCCAAACCCTAACTTTCTTTTTTCTCTCTCCCTCTTCTCTCACTGCATAGCATCTCTAGACAATGTTGACATCACATTCTGTCAGATTGGCCACCTGGAATGCCAACAAAGATTATTTTGATTAATCAAAGTAAAGTTTATTTTTTTTATTTTGATTTTATAATTATTAAAGAGGATCTATTTTTCTAATTTAAAAAAAAGTGTGGTTATTTATTTTAAAGAAGCCATTAAAAAGATTGCCTAGTCTATATTTCCTCTTTTTTGTTTGTATTTATATATCACACTGAGAAACAAATTTCTTGATGATTTTATTATCTTTTTTGAAAACATATTATATTGAGAAAAAAACAGTAACATTTTCAACAATCAGCTGTTGGGCGTATTTTGGTATCACGGTACAATACCAAAGGTCTTTAGTCAATAAACGTAGAGTATCACTCTAAAATAGCATTGGTCTCCAAGCAACAACGGTAAAGTATCACAGTTGGATACCGACAGTCAACAACTGACCGTCATAGGTTGTTAGGATTTCAATGGTATCACAGCTCTATTTTTTAGGAGATGTGTGGAAGGATTTCTTAAACTACTTTTAACTTCTTGAATTGAAAAATTACTTTTGAAAGTGTTTGAATAATTCTTAAAAAGTGCTTTTGTTTTCTACAAGTGATTGTTATCAAAACACAAAGTGTAGCTTTTTTAAAAAATATTTTTGAAGTGGACCTTAATACTTGTACTAAAGTGTTAATAGTATAGCTTGAATATGGAATTTTTGTAACCTTAAAAAAAATTTGAAACCATTATGACCCATTAAAACTTTTTTAAGAATAGGTTCCAAAAAAGCTACAGTTTTTGTGTTTTTGTTATTTTTTTTTCTACTGATTAAAAGCACAAACAGAAGATATGTCAAATGAGCTTTTAGTATTACAACAAGATACTAGTGGACACCAATAATATAACTTGGTATAATTTCATTAGGGTTTATTGGGTAATTTATGTGTGTTGATGTGGCATTTTTTGAAAGAATTTTTTTTTCTCTTACGACAAAATTGATTCAAGCATTGGTTGTGGCTTTTCTCCAAAGAAGCCTTGGATGAGCATGGCATTGCATGATACTACACTAATTTGAGATTGAGGAATGGAATTGTTAATTTCATGCATGTGCCTACCAGATTGTGACTCATTATCTATTATAAATATGTAAAGGAAATTATAACAAATACACAAATTTTAGATACATTAAAATTAAATAGCATATTAAAAGATATAGTCAAACAATAGACTAATTAGAAGTTGTTTTTACTATTTTACTGTCTATTTCAATCTCAAAACTTCCCAAAACACGTGCTTGAAAAAACTTAGAACACCTTTGTCTTCCCTAACTGGGCAATGACCTGCTAGAGTGACTCCGGCGACTAGGCATCGACTTGCTCTGCTCGACTAGGATTATGGCGACAAGCGATGACTCCTCTGCATGACCTCTGGTGTTAATTTTTTCTCCACTATGGCTGATCCAAACGTCTTCACGGGCATCACGATTCTGGCACCAACTAGGCAATGAGCTGCTCTGACGACTCATATTGTTTGCTTAACTCTAGTGATTGGACAACAATCTGCTCTACTCGACTACGAAATGTTGGTCATCACGTTCCAAGGGCAAGGACGGCTGCCGAATAGAGAGAGATTAAATTGATTGTTGTTTTTAATTTAGGACCTTTTGGTCATTTCCTTATTTAATAAATGAGATGTATAATTGAATGGCCTATTTATTAACAATACTTAAAACAACAATGCTTAAATTTTGTTCTATTAGTTTTTAGTATTTGATTTGTGTGCCCCATTTCCTTGTCCCAATATTAAATTGCTATCTAGCCTCTAATGTATTTGCTAAATTTTGGATACTAAATGTATAATTATACTACTTACAATTAACTAACTATATTCCAATGAGGTATCTATTTATCTTTTTGTTTGAGATTGTTTTGAACACTCAAACTTTTCCACAAGAATATAACTGTAACTTGTATTTATTGTTTTAGTGTTCTAATGCCAAAAACAGTCAATCTAATTATTATTATCACTATTATAAGAAGTTTACAGTTTATTTCTTCAATATAAAATGCAAGTATTATTTGAAAAGTAAATATGTAAAAGTTAAAAAAAAAAAACGAGTAAATACCAACATCTAGTTAGTTTAGCTAGTAAAGGACTGGCGCTTAAGTAAGCGATTCAGGTTTGAGTCCTTTAGAAGACTCTTGTTGCCTTCAGGTCTTTCCACGAGTTCGTACCGTTCATGATAGGCTTCCAAAAAAATATAAAAACATAATTAACCATAAGTAATTTGAGTTATGGCAATACAAATAAGTGTAATTATTGTATTTTGGTCCTTTGGATTAAGAAAAGTGGTATGAATAGAATGAATAAAAAGTTAAATTGTAGAACACAATTATGATAGAAAAAAAAATGGTATACCACCTAGTTTACTCTTTTTGATAATGAATTTTTACTCCAATTCTTGCCTGCTGATTCCTGCACACTTTGATTATACATAAAGCAAACACATTGTTAATACACTAAATAGAGAGGATACGACCATCAAAGTAAGTTTTTGCTTAAATTCCAGAAAATGAAAATCAGTCATTGCATATCTTATTCATGATTGCTCAAACCTTACGATCAAAATGAACTGTTATGCATTTGTTTATGTACCCTTTAATCAGAATTTAATGTTTTTGATTTTTTTAGGAAAATTAAAATATAAACCTACTACATATTATAGGGAATTATTATAGAAATAGTTAGTTGTAAAATTTTTAATGTAATACAGAGCTAATCATTAATTTGTAATAAGTGCTCCTTTTAATCTCTTTAAGAAATTAGTGAGGGCAAAAAGAGGGATTTATTAAATAAAAAATCAGTGAACATTAAGTAAATGAAACGTTAATAGTTATTAAGTAATATTGTTACCTAATGTATTTAATTTGGGAGTACATTCAATAAATCTGGGATTTACCAAATTCGATCAGTAATTTCAAATTTATTAAACTTGGTCATATTAGGTTTAAATCAATTAAATCCTGAATTAACCAAATTTATATTTTTATTTATTAAATTTTGTCATTTTTTAGGGAATCAAATTTGGTCATATTAGGCATAAATCAAGTTTTTACTTGATTTAACCAAGTTTAGTTTTTTTAAGCGATATAAACCAAATTTAGCTACGTGGTAAATGAGGTAGCTTTTGAACTGATCAAATTTGGTTACGAGATAAATCTGGTAAATTCCTTCGAAAATATCCCTATTTTCTAACTTCTCAAAAGAAAAAAAAAAAACTATTTATTTACTTTTTTTTTAAAAAAAAAATATCTACCTCCTTTTCCTCATTTCTTATGCCAACTTCTCTACCAAGCCGGCTGTTCTCATCTCCGCACAGTAAACGTTTCCGTAGAGTCAATTTGGTTAGAGGTCCGAGTTCTTCAATATTTTGAGAAGAATCCTATAATTGTTCTGCTTTTGCACGTCCTATCTTTTTCCTGCTTTTTTTTTTTCCTTTTTCCTTTCGCTAGAGACGACAAGATAGACATATAAAACCGTACCTATGACAACGACAAGAGATTTTAACCTGCATATAGGTTTATAGGCCTTGGACACCCATAGAAAAATTTCAATACGCAACTGAGATATTCTATTAAACAACACATAGGTCTATGCCTAAGTCACATGGATAACGTGTTCCACACTTTTGGTTGCTACCATGATAAATGTAGCTTTTAGCTGGAAGGGCTTTAGTACCAGTTGCCTCGACTCTGGTTGAGGTCTTATGGGATTGGACTCGGAAGGGAGGATGTATCATTTTCAAGTGGTATTGGAAGTGTTCCGGACTATTTCCAGTGGATCCGCTCAATGTTTATGGCACTTAATTTAACTCACACGTCGCATTTCGTCTTTTGTAACTATAATTTATGCAGAACCAATCTTGAAAATTCGATTTTTGTCATCCATTAGGCATACCAGTTCAGAACGGACCATAATGTAAAACTTTCAGCAACTACAGTGTAAAGCGAAAAACAACTACAACGTAAAACTCTCACATGTTATAAATTTGGGACTTATTTTTCCATTTCAAACTCGTTTGTTAAACACCCTATTGATCCAAAATTGTAAGATATCCATTATATATTGAAAACCTGCTGATTTTAACCAACACATAAAAATTAATAGGCTTTGATTTGTAGGTTTCAAAATATAGTTCAGTTCACGTTTTCGTATTAATTCGTTCAATGAATTGCCATGCAAATTGGCTGAGTTCCAAACCCATTATCATGTATAAAAGTATGGCTTTATCATGATAAATAAGTTTGGATAGAACTCATCTTCAAATCGGAGTATTCGACTCCATTTTTGTTTTTTTCTTAAAAATGATGGTTTTACTCTTAACGGGTTTTTCGTCGTAACTTTTTTAAACTTCTTGCTTAAGTTACCATTTCATTACCTATATGTTACAGAAAAATTCCCGCTAAGAGGCCTTTTTCAATATCGGATGTTTTGAATACATTTTGGCCATTTACAGAAAATGATCATTTTACTCTTGACAGGTATTAGAAAACTTTTGGAACCCATTCGAAAACAAAACTTATGTTTCTTTACTTCTAGTAACATTATGGAAAACAAAATATAAGTTTCCTTTAGTTAAAATCATTTTTATCAAAACTTTACAGGTTTGACCCGTAACTTGAAAATCTTTGCGATTACACCCTTAATATTCTTTTCTTTTCTTTCTTGTATAAAAACTCTTAATCTTTGCAAACTTAAAAGCTATGATTTCTCACTACCTACAGCAGTGCAAAAAACTAACATTTCTTTGGTGAAACCCTAATTTCACACAATTTTATAGTTTTGGTCTAAAACACAAAAATCTTTTCCATTTTGCCCCTGGAACCAAAATTGACCGTTATATACCAAAACATTCAATTTTTTACAAGGAATAACACTTACAAAAGTTCCTTGATCAATTTCAAAATATTTCATAATGTTTTTATTTTACAAAATTTTGTACTTAAAATCCCGTAAAATTCATAACTTACAAACTGGACAGAATTTTTGACAAACTATCAATGGTGTCTTTCAGTTTCGTTGAGTTCTACAACTTTTGTGTTTTAACTTTCCTGAAATTCCAACGTTAATGTGGACTTTTTGGCTAATTTTTAAATCTTTTGAGGTTTTACAAAACTTTGCCATTCAGTTTTTTTTTTGGAATTTTACAAAATTTTCTCTACAAAAGTTGCTACTCTCACTATGCTGTGTTACTACTGCTTAGCTTTACATAGTGTAATTCATATGCTGTATTACTTTATGCAGTATAATTTTTATACAGCTCAACTTTATGCAGTATAGTTTATATACTGCTTAACTTTATCAGTATATTTCTTATACTACATAACTTTATTAGTGTAATCTTTATACTGCATTTTCCTCATACGGCATAATTTCTATACTGTTTATTTCTTATACTATATTTCTGTCTTAAAATATATTACAATACATTTGTAACAATTAAGCCTTCTAGCTTATTGTTATTGCATTCTTTCCTTGTTGAAGACTATGACATGATTTTTAATCTTAAAAATCTTATTTTCACCTTTATGGAATTTTTCCTAAAAATCAGATTTTAACAATAAGCTTTGTGATACCAAAATTATCCCTTAACTTTTTAACAAATTTTTTATCATAAAATTTGGCTCACAAAATTTGTCTATAATTTACTTAACATAATCCTTAATTATTGCATACTTAATACACTAAAAATTCTTGGGTGTCACATTCTACCCTCCTTAAAAATTTTTGTCCTTGAAAATCAAAACATTCATGAGTAGTTCATCTTCATATCCTCTTCTTACTTTCATATTGCTACCTCTGCTTTGTGTTTTTATCATAAAAATCTTGACAGGAGGTATGCTTTTACTTTCTATTATCATTTCCATTCTTTACATACTTTCTTGCCTTGTTACTTTCTTAATAAAATTAAGTCTCCAACGTAGAACTTCATAAGCTTTAAGCATTTCATTGAAATATTTTTTGAATTGTAACACTATACTTCTGTTGCATAACTTTGACCTTTCAGCATTTGAGCATAGCTTCTATACATTTAAAGGTTTGGCATTCTACTAGTGAATGCTATTCTTGAAAATGGGGTTCTTATTCATTCAAATCGCATCATGTTATCAGAAGGTTAGAGTCATTCAACCATAAATACATGATTTTTCAATCGTATATCTGTTATAAAATCACATTTTTCCTTAATCCTCTAGTAACGTATAAATCTTTAGGTTTCCATCCTCCAATATGTGAGGCTTTAGCTGACAAATTTGACATCATCATTTTGATCATGATTCTCCTTCGAGTGGCTACGAGATCCTTAGCATATCTCAGCTCAACTATGGAATGCTTAAGCTTGAGAAGATCACATGGTTAATCATCTAATGTATAGATGCTCTCAGGCACTCTACTCCAAAAAGCACCAAAAATCACTTTGGGCTTCCATTATTCCGCTATTTTGATTTGTTTTTCTTATTTTGTGTATAGTCAATATCGAACAACTTCTAATGGAGTGAGATTCGCTCAAATGGAAAACACTATTAGGCTCAAAATATCATGACGTGTCATAAGCTCATCTTTTTGATCTTGAGACATCGGGCCACTATTGACCATCTTGACCACTTTTGATCATCATTGACTTGATACAGATAATGGACGATGACTACAGTCGACTAGCGGAATATTATAACATATAACATTAATTTTGTCCTTGGATATTTGCCTTCTCGTTGCTCATCTAGAAGTGCCAACATCAAGGGCAATATACTGGAGATAACTACGTAATAGTTAAATATTAACTTTTCTGCTTACTAAACTTAGCTTACTTACTTGAGCTATAGTGTAGCGGACATATGACAATGCGAGATGGGATAGCAGGATACCACTCTAATACCACCTACAATGCCCCAGGTTATTGGACCATCACTTAACTTGATTAAGCATCATTTTTTTAATTTATTTCTTACTTACTAGTAAGAAAATATTGGATAATTTTGTTCTTAGACATACTTTATAACTGTTGCAATTTCCGTTGCAAGCTAAGTTGAGACATAGCTCAACATTTGATTTTAAAATCAAATAAAAATATTCTTAAACTTATTAAGAAATATTTACTTTCGTAAAATCTTTAAATCTTCTTTAAAATCTGTTGCGACATCCATTGTGACGTAAACTAAAACATAGTTTACAACTTAGCTTCACAATTGTTTGAAACATTTTGTAAATATATCTTTTATAATGTTTTTTCCGTAAAACACTTCTTATAAACATTTCCTTGAACATTAAATTAAGAAAAAAATTAAAAACACTATTTTAATTAGTGGGAAACTTCCTTTTTACCAGTGGAAGACTTCTTGTAGAGGTTTCCATACCTAATCTTCGTATCTATCCTTTGCATCACCGAGCTCTTCAATAGTCTTATTGGTCTCTCGTAAGACTACCTACAGCATAAAGGAACTTATAATGAGTTTTTGCTTAGTAAGTTCAAACATAATCTCACAAACATTTAAAACATTTATAAAACTTTTCTCTTTAAACCTTTTTCATAAACATTGTTCATATATCTTTCTTATAAAACATTTCACATAAAATGATTTTCATAAAGCGTTTCTCATAAAACTTCCTTCATGTCCCTTTTTCTTGGGAACAATTTTCATAATTTTTTTTTCATAAACATATATCGTAAATATATCATAAAAATGAATGCAGGAAGGTCATTATACATGATTCTATTTATGCTCGATCATGAACTTTCAGTAATGAGCATTCTTATTATCATTCATGTCTTTAACTTCATATCATCCTTATCTTTCTTTATTTTGTGAACTTTAGTGTTTTTACCAACTTCATCAGTCATGAAATCATAACATAATGCTTCTTCTATGAAAGACTTAAGATGATCTATCACCGAGGTCATAACTTTAAGATAACTTATGTACCTCATATCAAAGAGGCTGGTACAATACTTTAATATCTATTTGATTTGCTTTCTTGTAAATTTTAATGAGCATATCAAATGCTAACATATTATATGCAAACATGTTGCAACTTATAACTTAAACTTTTAAACATTGTGCATTATACATACAAACATATAACATTATGTAACCATGTTGCAAAACATGACCTGATCTTTAAAATATTATGCATATTAAAAACAAAAATACTTTTAACACATAAATTGCAAAGACATTGCAAATCTTGTCTTAAACTTTAAAACTTTATGCATGACAAATGCAAATATATTTTAAATATAATAGTTACAAATACATTACAAATCATAACTTAAACTTTAAAACTTGATGCATAACATATGCAAATATACTTTAAGAACAACTTGCATTATATTTGCAAATACATTTGCAAGCATATATAAAGTATTAGAAAATCATTTTCTTCATGTCGTAAGTGAGGTCTAAAACTTTGTTGGATAATGCTCCAATGTTCCTATTTCATTTATTTTCCTTATATTAGTCAGCTTTTGTATACTATTCAAACGACACTTGAATATTAGCTAACCTTTCTTATTATCAATCTACTCTATTAATAACATAACTTAATCATTAAATGTTCACTCCTTTTTACTTAACATAATTCTATAGGTTTACTTTTCCTTTACTTTATATTCTATTGGTTTACCTTTTCTTTACTTAACTTTGTAAACCATCGGTTTACTTTTCTTTTGTAAACCATTAGTTTATCTTTCTTTAACTTTGTAAACCATCGATTTACCTTTCTTTTGTAAACCATTGGTTTATCTTTCTTTAACTTTGTAAGCCATCGGTTTACCTTTCCTTTGTAAGCCATTGGTTTAATTTTCTTTTAGTTAACTTGAATGTCTCTTAGTTAAATTTCTCTTTTCACTTGATAGTTTTGTTACTTAGCATATTATGGAACATTTTCTATCCGAGTGTTATGCTAATTGGAAGTGTTCGTTTCTATTTTAGCCGCTTTCTTAAAAATAATAGTTGTAACCTTAATAGGTTTTTGTCAACTCTGTAATTTTGTTAAATTTTTTGCTTAACTTTATTATTTCTTTACTTACGTATTATGAAAAAAATTCATGCTAAGACGCATTTTTTGATATCGGGCATTTCTGGTCTGTTTTGGCCATTTAAAAAAAATGACCATTTTGCCCTTGACGGGTCTTAGAAAACTTTTGAAACCAATTCTAAAACAAATCTTACATTTTCTTTACTTATCATAACATTAAGGAAAACAAAACATTAGTTTTTTCTTCAATTAAAATCATTTTTATCAAAATTGAGTAACTTAAAATCTTTGCAATTGTACCCTTAACGTTCTTTTCTTTTCTTTCCTCTATAAAAACTCATAATTTTTCAAACTTAAAACCTATAGTTACTTGTTGCCCACAACAGTATAAAAAACCAACATTTCCTCTTTGAAACTCTAGTTTTAGATGATTTTAAAGTTTTGACCTAAAACACAAAAATCTTGACATTTTTTCCCTAAAACCACATCGACCACTCTATACCAAAATATTCAATTTTTTACAAAGACTAAAAATTACAAAAGTTTCATAAAATTTCATAACATTTTATGAAATTTTGTGCTTAAAATTGTATAAAATTTATAACTTACAAATTGGACATAATTTTTACAAAACTTTGCAATTCAACCCTTTGGGAGTTTTACAAAACTTTATTCACAAAAGTTGCTACCCTCACTATGTTGGCAAATTTCAGACCTTACTTAGAAAACAAATTGGCCTTTAAGGCCCTCAAAAATATTATTTCTTAAAAACTAGTGAAACTTTGTTTTTAACAAAGTTTAACAAACCCTTATCTTGTAAAGCTTAAAATCATGTTTTATATCATCCAATCTCATCATCACATACTAAAAACACTAAACAACCCTGCCATAGTCTCCCTATTTCATGCTATAGTCCATAAGCATTAATACATGCACTTAATGTGCATGTTAAAACATAAAATTTCAAGATTTGAGTTTAGAATTTTACCTAAATGCTCCCGAGCTTTTTGATACTCTTCTTGGATTCCTTGAACCTTGCAATCCCCCCTTGACAATATTCATACCATAACTTTTCAAAAGTTCATTCAAAACCTAAGGAAAAACACTAAAAACCATATGACAAGTATTAGATTTTTACCTCTAAAATTATTCAGCCTTAATCCTGCACACTTGAACTTGCTCCAAAACATAATTTAGAGGCTTGGATTCATCAAACTTTGAAAGGAAATTTCCTAGAGAGGGCTGCTAGTTTTGGAGAGAAAATGAAGTGTTTTTTTTTTCTTTTCTTTTCTTTTTGATTTTTTTTTGCATAACAAATGTTGGAGACCAACTTTGGTCTCCTTTTTAAATCCTGCATCCGGTGTATTGGGGGGAAGGGGGTGAGGTTATGAGGTGGCCACTTTCCCACCTAAAAGGTGGCACCAAATAGGCCCCATAAAAAATTTTAACAGTCTAAATTTGTACTGACAACTTTTTTCCTTCACTGTCGGTATATGTCTCATGCTACGAATATTCTTTTTTACACTATTTTTCATGATCCACAAGCTTTCATGTCATCCACACAGTTTAATTCCTTCACTGTTTAGCTTTACACTATCTAATTCCTATACTGCATTACTTTATGCAGTATAATTTTCATATTGCTTAACTTTATGTAGTGTAGTTTTAATACTGCTTAACTTTATCAGTATAAGTCTTATACTGCATGAATTTATCATGTAATCTTCACACTATATTTTTCCCATACTGCATGATTTTCACACTGTGTATTTCTTATATTGTATTTTTGTCTTAAAATATGTTGCTATACATTTGCAACAATTAAGGCTTTTCAGCTTATTTTTATTTCATTTGTTCCTTGTTTAAACCACGACATGATTTTTAACCTTAAAAATCTCATTTTTATTTTTATGGAATTATTCGTAAAAATTGGATTTTAACAATAATCCTCATGACACCAAAATTACACCTTAAATTCTTAACAAATTTTTGAGTATAAAATTTAACTTATAAAATTTGTACATAATTTATTAATATAATCCTTAATTATTACATACTTATTGCACTAAAAATTCTTGGGTGTCACAACTAAAGTACAAAATAACTTAACCAAATATTTGAATAATGTTTTATGGAACTCCTATATATTGTAGAGAAACTTATAAGAATGTCTCACAAAAGGAGCACCTTTTCACGATTGCTTTCCTAAAAGGCCTTTTTCAAAATAGCCTCTTTAATTAAAAAAAATGTGATTTATTAAAAGACCATATTACCCTTCTTCCCCAAAATGGAACCTATTAAGTTTCGTCCTGGTACCCTCTAGAACCAGCCAAGTTCTGTTGTGGAACTTGCCGAACCTACCTTTGGTCGCTTGAGCGGGATGCCATATTATAAGCTACCAAGTTCCAACTTGGAACCTACTAGATGCCAATATTTTTTTTTTGAAACAAAAAAGCGTCAATCATTTCTAGTTGCCAGCATCTGTAACCTGTCAGGTTCCAACTTAAAACTTTCTAGATTCCAACAAAATTTCTTTAAAGTAAAGTAGCACCAACCACCTCTAGTCACTGGCATAGGGTGCCAGAATGTAATGGAACCCGCCAGGTTCCATCCTAGAATTCACTAGATTCCATCTTGGAACCTACCGGGTTCTAACATGAAACCTACCAGATTTCAACATGGAACCTGCCAGATTCTGTCTAAAAAATCGCTAGAACTAGCTAGGACTCATTGGAACTTTGTAATAAACAATTACAAAAAAAAAAAAAAACAATAAAAACAATAAAAAATAAAAAAACAAATGTACAAAAACTAATAAAAGTTGCAATTTTTAAACTCAACAACCAAATCAGGATCGCTTATTAACAAGAAATTGGGCAAAACCTTCAAGAAATAGAGCAAGCAACTTGATACAGATCATACAATTACTCTATAGATAAGATTTTAAATCTGACTACAAAGTAAACCTAAATCTTAAAATGACAATCTTACAATCTCCACGGCTAGATCTCTGTCGCAATCTCGTGACATCGTCGCTAAAGTGATTCAATGAGCCGACAACCAGATCGAAGTTTGTTGAGCACTTTTTCTTCAACGGTGAACTGACTTCGTTTGCAATCTTCTCACTCCATGACCAGATCTTTGTCACGAGCTTACGACGCCATCGCCGACATGATTCCATGAGCCAACAACCAGATCAGAGTTTACTAAGCCATTTTGTCTTTGATGGTGAACTAAACTCCAATGACAATCTTTGACGGTGAACTTCATGACACTGAACCTCACAATGCTGAACCAGATCTCCTCCATAGATCTCGAGTTCAAACTTTCTTATGACGCCGGAAAAGAGACTAGACACCATTGCATCCTCATCAGGCATCGCTGTCGAAGTAGAGAGAGCGGGAGAGAGAAAATGCTAAGGACAGAAAGGGTGCGAGGTCAAGAGAAAGAGAGCAGAGAGAGATGATGCTGAGGAAAGAGAAAGAGAAGAGAGAGACTATAACACCCAAAAATTTAATTGAGTAAGATTAGTGTGTAAATGGTGAATTAGTATGCCTAAATATGATTTAAACTTAATTTAATTATTTTATGATATTTTCAAATTAATCTCACTTTTAATTATTTTTATTTGTTGTTTTGAATTTTAAAACAAAATAATTTACCAAATGACCAATACGTCCCTTTTGTGAAACCATGTGCTGGACATGAAAACCACTCTGCAAAACCACCCTCCTTTCTTCTATTTATTTCCCTCTCTCCCTTTCTTCTTTCTTCACTCTCCCTCTCTCTCGATGCCTTCTCTCTTTCTCCCTTCTCTCTTATTTTGATTCAAAATCTTGGGCTCAAGCTTTGCTCCTCTATTGGATTGGAAGCTTAGGAACACGATTAGGCCTCCACAAACTCGATTTAAAGCTCAAATTTGAGGTTGTTTGTAGTTTTGTAGAGCTAACGTATAGCGGGTCGGGACTACAATGTTGGGCTTTGGTACGAAATATTGAGGTAGGACTCTATACCTCTTTCTTTGGTAGCCATGTTTTTAAGAGGGTTTTGGCCACTAAGTGTTTTCTTTCAAAAAGGTTTTCAAGAAATGATTGGGATGAATTTAATTAGTTATTTTCATTATTTGTTGAATAATAAATGATCATAATGAATGTATTGAGGAAACTCGATAGTATGAGACTTGGATAACAATACATGTACATTAGAGCATAATGCCATGTTCAAAGATTGGGTCATGTAGAGTACGATTTTGGGGGCAGGTCTCGAAATCCAACTAAGCCACTACGGTGGTGACACTATTGGTTTGCCAAAGAAAAGATAATAAAATCGTTTTCTGATGAATAATGAATCAAATGGTAAGAATGAATTTAATAAATTTTATTTACTTATCATGTTTTTATAATTCAGATGCAAAGCTAGATTTTTATATCTAAATTAAATGTTTTCAGAAGCTTGGTCCTATTGAGCCTCCCGCTCACATTTTATTTGTTTTAAACTTTTACCCCTTTAGGTGAACTTTAACTTAGGACCGATTGGGATGCTTCTAGTCGGACACGTGAACTGTAGGGACTCTGTTTAGGTTATTTGTTTATTTAATCAAGGCATGTAATATTTTACTTCTCGTTTGGACTATGGTTGTAATTTATTATTGTTGATACTATGTGTGTGTACAAATGTGAGTCTGGTGGGCCCAACTCCTATTTATTTGTTCTTATTACTCTATTTCATATTATCTGCTTTAATTTAGGAATAGTAATCCAAAGGTTTTAAATTGTCATGTTTTTAAATAACACAAAAAAATTATGTAATTGGTAATTTTTATTAAAAATTTAGTTTAATTAACTTAATTAATCCGCCACTTCGTTACCTGGTTTAGTGTATGTTACAGAGACAGGTAATGTATAATTAGGGTTTCTGATTTTTGTGAAGAGTATTAAAATTTGCAAAATAGTAAATGTAAAATTAGAATTTTTTTTAAAAAAAATAAGAAAAACAATAGTTTTGAAAAGATAAAAATAAAAAGGCAATTTCAATAAGTGGTGTTATTTGAAGGACATTTTATGCAAATTTCTCTTTGTTATAGAGTGTATGTATGTATATATCGATATAAAGCTGTTGTGTGGCTATCAAAACAATATTATATATAAATCGTGGCAAAGAAAAGATTTTTTGCTCAATTGAATAGGGAAAGATATATATGTAGACCTTATCTTGAAAGCAACATGTTATAATAAATTTGCATCTTTTGATCTTGTCAAACGTGCAGGAACTTTATATTATGTGGCTGTCCAGTGGCGCCCAAAAGAGTCGTAATGCTCTGGGATAACAAAAACAAGAGCTTTTGTAGATCTTTATAGATTGAGGGTGTAAAGACGTAACATAGTTGATATTACATCAACTGATCATAATACGTTAAATACAGTGTCCATTCAGATAAATTGCAATAACACCTCTTATAGAGATCAAGTTGATTAGCTTATGGAAACCATTGACGAACACAAAAAGTTAAAGGCAAAAAGTATAGGAGTTTTTGGTATCACATCTTGGGTAGCAAATCGTTCTCTTCTATAGTATAGTGTTTATTCATTAATGTGGAGAAATAAATTATGCTATAGATTGTTTTTTTTTAAATGTGTTTATTAATACTACAAAAAATAATGTTTAAAAAATGTGCTTACACTATCACTTATTTTTCTTTTTTAAATAATTAGTGTGAGTTATTTTAAATTTTTTTTCCCTCCAATCAATTCAATAGACAAACCCACTCTCTGGCTCAACTCTCTCTTCCACTTTTTCTCTCATCTATAAAAATATTTTTTAGTGGCATAGTAAGTTTTAAACTCTATAAAACTATACATTTCAAAAGATGGTATTTATGAAAATACCAAAACAAAAAACTGATGAACTGATTGTGGCAAGATGACTTGAAGGAAACACCTTTCAAAATATATTAATGAAGTTTGTAGGGAGGAATTGGATATCACTTTCTGAGGAACACTAATATGAGTGTAGACTTTTAATAAAGGTGGCTTAAAGATATAATAGCCCATCAAAAACTCCGTTAAAACCACTTCGGGAATTCACACGATGAAATATCTAGTCACGTCAATAAAGCATATAAATATCTTTATTTTGTCACGCGTAGTGTAAAGATGCATTAAACTTTTTCTTTTTCTCTTTCTTTTTCGTTTTTTTTTTTTTGGCTACTACCGGTATTAAATATAGAGATCTAACAGCCACAAAACAAAACAAAACAAAAAAAAAAAAGGATGTCAATTTTATACAGAGACAACGTAAGAATTAAAAATTGTTAAAATTTTAGAAATTTTGATGAAATCAAGAGAGAACTTTAATTTTCAGGCAAATGATGAGAGGTGGACTGAGTGCTAACTTTTTGAAAGTTCATAGTTATACCATTTATGTTGATCCCTTTTTTTGTTGGAAATTAAGCTTTGAAGTTTGGCCAAAAAGTGTGAGGCAAAAATTACAATGTTTAAGCCATTTTTTTCATGTGCAACATCACATTAATTCTTTGAATTAACAAGGCATCAACTGTAATTTCACTTTTTTGTACCAATTTCTTATTGTCATCTTTTAATTGCCAAATACAATTCCTTATCATTAATTGATTGAGCTGACAATTTGTTAAGCAGCTATTAATAAAAAAATAACAATTAGAAATTAATACAAAAGTTGAATTTAGCTAGAGTTTTTTTTTTTTTTTTTTAAGGAGAAATTAGCTAGAGTTAATTTCTCTAATATTATTTTGTCTTGGTAGGCATCACAAATTTGAGGAGGCAAATGGCACCCTTGATTAGTCTGTTTGGTATTAATTGATTCTAACTAACTTTTTGGTTATGAACAGTATAAAATTCTCATAAGCTACAATAAAAGTAAAAAAGTTACTACATTATAAAGTTATCACATATTACAGTGTTTATAGTTCTAATCATCATATTAAACACTCTAGAATATCCGACCAATATTATCACGTGATCTTTTTTCATTGATGGTCCCTAGTTTGGTACTTGATTTGGCAGAATCGAAGGATTGCGGGGAATTATGGAGGGACAATGTGTTGGACGGTGGGGATAGCGATATCCTACTTAGTACTTACAAAGTAAATCATTATTGAATGCAAATGCTTGTTTAGTTAATTACTAATAATTAATACACAACAACAACAACAACAGTTACAATAATAAAACTGAAATGATTAGCTCGTTTTTTCAAAACTAATTGTATTAAATAATAGGTTTTGAAAATATTTATAGTAAATATCATATTTATAGTATAAATAATTTACTACATCTTTGCTTACAGTGAGAATAATTTTTATTTATACAATAAATAAATTTATAGTATTAATAATGTATTTACACATTTGTTTACAATGTAAATATTTTTTATTTATAAAGTAAATAAGTTATTTACATTATAAATCTGACATTGCTACAAATATTTTTAAAACCTGATATTTACTTCAAAAAATTTTAAAAATCTAACATTCCCTCATTCTCCCTAATCATAATAACAATAAATAAGGTTAACGAGACAATAACCTAATTATATTTGTAGAATTAAAATATGACTTTAGATTGTAAATATATGTATAGGCCAAAATGATATAATTAAAATAATTATTATGTAATTAAAATAAGTTTCATAAATGATATATTTTGAAACTTGCTTTTTACACGTGCCACACATATTTGAAACTTCTTATGCCACTTAAAAATATTTAGATGGATGAGAGAGAAAGAAAAAGAGAGAGTTAAGAGAGTGTTAAGATTTGTCCATTTGAATTAGCTAGAAAGCAAAAAGTTATTTAAACAGCTCACACTAATTATTTTAAAAAACAATATTAGTGATAGTGTGGCATAATTTTTTTTTCAAGTGTGACATATATAAGCATATTTTTTTAAAAATGTGACATAATATGTAATATTTTCTTTCAATTTCAGCACAATAATTTGGCCATATAGTCTATTTTTTTCTGATAAATAAAAAAGTCTATTATAAGTTTCTAAGATAACTTAAAAACTGTGGTGAAATCGAACAATTAAGATCAAAATTCCAACATTTAACGATAGTTTTTAACTTTTATCTAATATGCTAGTGTGGATTTTATTGTTAATAAGCTGTAAAGTCTAATTGTTGGTTTGACTTATAATTGTTGCCTTAATGAGAAGCCGTATACAAATCGTCGTTGTAAATTTAGTTTTCCTAATTTTTCTTTATAAAAGAGGGTTGCAGAATTTAGGCTTCATTAGAGAGGTTAAAGAAAATACCAAAAAAAAAGTGATATTTGTGATTTTCTCTTGTAAATTTGATTTTTGTTATACATATTTTTTGTACTTGTTGAAGTGGGCATAACTCTCACAATATTGAGAGTGAAGTACTATAAATATTTTGTGTTCTTATAATTTGCTTGATTTTGTTATGTTATTTTAGTGATGTAGAATTAACGTGTCTAATGTTAACATTCACATGGTTTGTGACACAAGACTTTTCACCTCTGTGACTCAGAGTGTCCCTAGCTTGATAAAGCTATGCTTTGCTATAGCTCACGGCAATGAAATGACATCTACATACTTACAATAGATGTGTTACATCCTAGAACATCTGGTCAATTTCGTTAAATTGGAGCATGTGAATATTGCATATATCATCGAGATATACTCTTAACAAACTCCTTTAGGTGGTCCCATTTATAATAAAGTAATTCACCATCTTGACCACACACCTCTTCATAAGATGATCCATGATGACTTTGTACATACAAATTTTTATGGGGTTTCTTTGCCCTTTGGTGGAGCATATATAGTAAGCCTTGTGCATATATCATCGAGATATACTCTTAACAAACTCCTTTAGGTGGTCCCATTTATAATAAAGTAATTCACCATCTTGACCACACACGTCTTCATAAGATGACCCATGATGACTTTGTACATGCAAATTTTGATTTGGTTTCTTTGCCCTTCGGTGGAGCATATATAATAAGCCTTGAAGTGGCTTCAATTTTACTGCTCCTACATGAAGGAATTAAAGCACTTCCAATAGAAAACATGATCTCATAAATATTTGTACTCAAAGTTCTTGAGTTCTTAGCAGTAAATAAATATTATTATGCAAGGAAAAATGAAGAAGACTTATGTGGTTGTTATTCTCATACAAGCAATTTATGCTGGCATGCACTTGCTCTCAAAGGCAGCTTTTGGTGGTGGTATGAACAATTTCATCTTTATTTTCTATAGACAAGCCTTCGCCACTACCCTTCTAGTTCCTCTGGCTTTGTTTTTTGAATGGTAAGATAGAAAGAATTTCCCATCCATTAATTGTTTAAGCTCATTTTACTTTTTTCATTTCTTTCCTCTTTTTTTTTTTTTCATTTATATTTGTTCAAGCTAATTATTGACCTTGTTTTGGAATAATTTTGGCCTTAATTGTAGGGAAAATGCACCTCGGCTTTCATTCGTGGCCTTCTGCAAGATTTTTCTGCTTTCTTTATTTGGGTAATTGTATAATTTTGAATGACTACTCTTAGGCGACACACTTAAAAAAACATTCCCTAAATTTCCATAAAAAAAACTGCTTGGAGTTTTCCGTGTTTTGAATTGATTGTTCATAAGATTTGACGTTGTTGTCAAAATAAATAATTTTTTCAATTAGTACTTTGTGCTTTTGTGATTAACTACATGATTGAAATTCATATATATTATGACATTTTTGGAAAGCTTTTTTTTTTTTGCTAGAAATATTTTGAGAAAGCTTTCAAGTATGAGACATATGTGTTAAAAAGGACTGTCAAATAGTTACATAGGACAATGCCTGTGAAAAGAGCACAAAAGAAATGAGTAAGCCTTGAGAAGGAAAAAAGAAGAGGATAGAAAATCAAGGGGTAGGGTATATTATTGATATTTCAGTTTACTTGTATTAGATGAATTTGTGTTGAAAATAAATTAAAGCAATATTTTTGATTGGCTATTAATTTGGTTATTATTATAAATTTCAGGATAACTTTAAGCTTGGATATCTATGGCCTTGCTCTAAAGTATACCTCAGCTACTTTGGCAGCTGCGACTACGAATTGTCTTCCAGCCATTACTTTCTTTTTGGCACTTTTACTCAGGTAATTAAACTTTTTCTATTTTCTACTCTATATATATATATATATATAACATAGTGATATAATATTAGTTTAATTAAAATGAGATAATTGATATATCTTGTAGAGTCTGAAAAAAAATTCTAGCTTGCTATTATATAATTAGTAGCTTGCTAGTAAGTAAGTGAAAATTTTATTCTTGATCCTTTCAAACAGAGAGTCAAATTTTTGGTTTATGTTTGCGTTTGTAATATACAAGTAAATAGTATTGTATTAGAGCCTGGTTATAAACATTATTACATGAATAGAAATTTTTAACAACTTGAGCTTTTATCTTAATAATATGTTAACTGAGGTAATTCAACATATAAATATGTATATATTTATAAGTTAATATTTATTTATATATTTAAACGATAAAGGACTATTATCATTAATATGAATCTATGATATTCATGGAAAAATTTTTATTTTATTCTTTTTTTTTTTTCTCTTTTTTTGATAACATTAGACAAAGAGAAGATGTCGGTATATTTTTTTGTACTCGAAGAATTTTGCTGTGATTGAACATTTAAAAGACAGAAGTTCATTTGCCTTTTGCTCATACACGTAGTAATAATGGGGTTATTGGGGTGTTTTGGCATCGTTGATCCAAACAAGATATTTCAGTTCAAATGTCCTTCTCAAACGCACATGCCAGACATCACCTGTTCCTTCCATTGTTCTTCTTTATTTCGTATATATGGAATATACATACATACATACATGTATATATATGCAGAGCTTATTCTCCTTACCATGTATTTGGTAAAATCCACTAATATTATAAATTATTTTTTAATAAGAAATAAGATATAACAGGGTATCACATATCAGCCAATAAATGGAAAGAAAAAAAGTATACAGTTATCACTTCTTTATTTAATTTATATTATTTGAAAAGCTTGGTTACAAATTAAAGTATCACATCATATGATGAAAAAATGTACTAGTTTAATTCGTGAGAAGGCCAGAGACAACAATTAATGAGTTGTTGATGTATGTATCCATGTACAATCCTTATTTTATATATATACATATATATACACACACACACTAGACTTTTAGACTGTTATGGTGTGCATCGAAAAAATAACCTATCGTTTACAAAGGTGCTTGAACATATCCAATTATGAAAAAGAGAGACCCATCAGTGAGGACCCACACTATAGAAAGATCCATAAATATATTTTAGCTAAATCAGTAAAAGCTGCTTCTTGATCTTCTTCTTCTTCTTTTTTTTTTTTTAACCCTTTTGCACGAATGGAATCCTTTGATTTAAGGATCCTTAAAAGAAGATAAGGCACTCTTTTAAAAAAAGAAAATATATATTTCTTTGAAAAAAGAATGTATAAAGTTCAAAAAAATAATGTATATGTATTTGATTACTTTTGATATAGTTGCATGACGTGGTTTGATCTGCCAAGCTAATATCTTCAGTTGCGTTTTGCAGTGACCGTTAATAATAAAAAGAATATAACCATATAGCTAGCCAAGTACTGGGTTTAGCGTTCATGTACATAACCTTGTACGATTTGTCATCTAGTTTTACATCACTAGAGCCAAAATGTATAGGTCAACGCAAAGTAGCTAAGCTAATTCCAGCATGCTAAAAGTTTATGAACACTTGCTCAACTGGAAAATAATAAAAAAAGGCCATACTATCTTGTTGCCTAATTAAACATGCATGATTTTGACTGCAATCCCTTTTAAAAGGAAAAAATTTTCTGAAACATTATCTAAATGTTTCTAGAAATAACTTTTAAACTCGGATGTAATAATTTTGTATAGAATGCAATGTCAAACAAGAATAATTAAGTTTCAAGTTATTACGTATTGAGATTGCCTAATTGTCAAAGACGTTTATCATTCTTTTAGACTCATCTATTGTAGTTTTATAGGATGTAAATTTTGGGATTATTTATTATTTAGTTAATTAGCTTATGCAATTTCATTTGTTGTTAAAAAGATTTGTAACTACGCATGCATTCAAAATTTACATCTAGAAAATGAAAAATCTAAATACTTTCCATATATATTATATATACCTAAAACCTAATACCTAATACCTAATTAATACTATATATAGAAATTGACATTAAAATGAGTATTCTGTTTACCATGAAATTAGGATTGAAGTGTTGAAGTTGAGGACAAAACCAGGAGTGTCAAAGCTCATTGGCATAATAATCTGCCTAGCTGGCGCTGCTTGTCTTGCCTTCTACAAGGGACCACATTTCAAATTGCTTGGGCATTTGAGCCCTTTTGGTCAGCCCCATGATGTTCAACATCAACACCATCTTTCGACAAGCAAAACTTGGGTCAAAGGTTGCTTCCTTATGCTCCTTTCCAACTTCTTTTGGGGCTTATGGCTTGTATTCCAGGTACTTTTCTTTTATAGAAACCTACATATATTACACACAAATACGTATGTATATATGTATGTACATACGCATACGATTGTATGTGTATATATTATATTTTTTAGGTTACTAAAAGTAATGGCTCTTAAATTTTAGAGTCTCTCTCACTTTGTTCCATGAACTTTAAAAATCTCTATTTTACTTCTTGAACTTTTAAAACTCCTCACTTTATGCTCTAAATTTTGAAAATCACCATTTTGACCTTGAACTTTCAAAGCTCTACATTTTATCTTCTAAATCTATGATTTTTCGTTAAAATAGATAGTATAAAACCCACATAATTTGCACATGGATCACATTTATACTCTCACTTAATGCATTTGTTTTTTTATCTAAACTCTCATTTAAAAAAGGTTTGCCTACACATGTCTTCTCATTCTTAATGCGTAACTCATTTAATAAGTCGATATTATACGCTGAAATCTAAATTTGAATACTAAAGAAGATGAGTTATGCATTAAAGATGAGGAGATATCAGTGAGCAATATTGAGAAGAAATATGCATACAAACCCTTTAAATGAGACTAGATGAAAAGACGTTAAATGAGAGTATAAACGTGAAACAAAATATAAGAATAATAAAATCTTATCTTTGCCCTTACAACTGACCGATGTGCAAATCACATGAGTTTAGTTTTGTCTATTTGAAAGAAAAAAAATTAAAGAATAGGAGATAAAATGAAGAACTTTGAAACAAATGCAAAATAGTGAGTTTTAAAATTCAAGGGACAAAGTAAAAAGTTTTAAAAATTCAAAAGGTAAAGTGATGATTTTTAAAATTCAAGGGGCAAAATGAGAGAGATTCCTAAAGTATAGAGGTCATTAATATTAATAGCCCTATTTTAAAAAAAAAATAAATGAAAAGAGGGTAACTGAAATTAGGGAAAACTATCATACCCATGTTGAGAAACTACTAGGCTGGCACCTGAAAGAAACGTCGTCTTATTTCAAACTCCCCGCTCAATAATATAAAAATAAAGTCGAATTAGTAAGCCTTTAAGGGCATACGCCAAGAGAAAAGCAAAGCCTAAAAAAACAGTCAAACGCGAGAGAGAGAATTATATGGTAAAGCATAGACAACAGACCCTTACATAGAATATAGTTCACATTTTGTTAATATCTAGTTTAACATTTGTGTCCTCATTTGCACATATCTTGGGGCCTAGTACATATTTTGGAGTTATTGACGCAAATGACTTTTAAATTTTAGACTCTCTTTAACTTTGCTACCCGAATATTAAAAATTACCACTTTACTTTTTAAATTTTCAAAACTTCTCATTTTACCCTTGTTTTTAAGCTCTTTATTTTGTTTCATATTTTTCGATTTTTCATTCAAATAGATAGAATTAAACCCACATAATTTGTGCATGGATCACCTATAACAGAAAAATAATTTTGTTTCACATATATAATCTCATTTAACATGTTTTTAATCTGCTTTAAATGCAGGCAGAAATAATGAAGAGCTACCCATCAAAGCTTCTATTTACAGCTTTGCAGTGCCTATTGAGCTCAGTACAGTCATTTGCCATTGCCATTACTTTGGAAAGACGCCCTTCTGAGTGGCAGCTTGGTTGGAATGTCAGACTACTTGCCGTCGCTTATTGTGTAATGTTTCCGATCCCTTGCTAATTTCTTATGAATAAAATAAAAAAATGTTACTTTTTTTAAATCAGGTATGAAATTACTACTAAATCATATGTGCAACTACAAAAATATCCCTTTCTTAAAGATACTATAGTACATGCTATATAGTATTGGGAAAAGTAATAAGTTGAATTTATTTGCATCAATTATAAATTAAGAAGTCTAATAATATGATACTTTTCAGTAACTTATTTGATTTCTACTTATACTGTGCATTTATTCGGCATCAATTAGTAATGCTCCCTACTTTTCCTAATTTATGAATGCAAGTACAATATCAAATCACGTACAAATTCTCCTTTTTCTTTTTTATTTTCTTCTTTAATTTATTATACATAGTTCATATACCTTTTCATATTATAGTTCTTTTTTTTTAAGAAAAAAACACTTGTAGTAAATCCCAATTCAACAGAAACATTCCAACCTAAAAATTAATGATAATTTTCATATGTGGTAGGGAATTATGGTGACTGGTGTGACATACTATCTGCAAGCATGGGTAATTGAGAAGAAGGGACCCGTTTTCCTAGCCATGTGGACACCCTTGTCTTTAATCATTACAATGTTTTCTTCAGCAATTCTCTTGGGCGAGGTCATCACCTTAGGAAGGTAAACTTTTAATAGTAAGGACATGAATGTGGATAATAACAAGCAATTTTCTTCAACATTCTTTTACGTACAACAAATTACATTAATTATATGAGAATAAAAAAAAAATATGTGAATTGAACAATTTAATAGTGCAATAACGATCAAGTTTTTTTTCTCTCCTTTTACTTCACTGAATATTCTCCCCTTTTTTTAGATTTCTTAATTAAGCCTCATTAGGTCCAGTAGGAACTGTCCTTTTTTCTATCAGTAAGAATTGCTGTTTTAGTTATTAAAATAATTTTTTAACGATTTAATTTGTGAGTGTATATATTAAAAATTTGCAACACACAATATATAATTGTTTTCACTCACAGTCCATATGGATTGAAAAAAATTCTTACCACTAGAATTCCTAAACATAAAAAATTACCAATACCTCCTTCATTGCTTAAAATTTTTTGGTCAAATTTTTTGGTTTTTGTGTCTATTCCCTAATTGGTAGAGTTTTCTCCTCATGCTTGCAGTATTTTAGGTGGGATGTTGTTGATCTTGGGGCTTTACAGCGTTTTGTGCGGAAAGAGCAAAGAGCAAGAAAAAATTGTTGAGAACATGCCAGACGAGAAAGAAAGTTCAGAATTAAAAGAAATTATAATAACAAAGAGTATTATATAGGATATTGCAAATATATGCATTTACGTCGAGCGAAAAGAAGAGAAAAGAACTACATGTATTAATCAGAAAATCAGCAGCAGGGATCAAAGGTCTCTAATCTAAATTGGGACCCGATCAACATAGAAAGTTAATGTAGTTGCTGTTTAGCATTCAACCAGTGTACTGTAACGACGTAGATGCTCTTAAAAGCTGATTGAGTCTTTGTAGTTTTTGTTATCTTGGATAGTAGTAACGAAATTTATGTTAATCTATGCATCAATTTGTGTCAATTTAATATAATACATTAATGACACCGTGTATTAGAATTGTGAGCAATGATTAGCAGCGTATTTTAATTTGTTGGGTTGATTGTTGCTAAATTACTTTTATCAATCAAACTTTATTTTTTGTTCTCTTGGATACAAATAACATATTTTAATTAGTGGTTTGTATGCTAAAACTTTGGATAATGTCCAAGAGAAATGTATAATAAAATACACGCTTGTTCATAGCTGATGATGACAGTTAATCATAACAAGTAGAGTAGGCATGGATCTCCTGGCAACAGATTCTTGCTTTTCTGATAGTGACATACCCAAAATAAAACTAAAAATCTCACATCCGTGGCTAACAACCCAAAATAAGACTAAGTATCTCACATCCGTCACTAATACTCAGTATAACTACAAGATAATTCATAACGTTGTAATTTTTGAACTCTTTCTCTTTACTTTTTTATGAACACTCCACAATGAATGCATGAAGGGAGACATGTCTCTTGCTACAGTCTCTCAACTAGGGCTGGCAATTTAGGCCATGACACGTTGAAACGGCTTGGAACTTTGAACAAAATTGTAGGTTTTGGGTCAAAACGGGTCAAACCCACTAGAAACAATTAAATAATAGGCCATGAAAGGTTGAACCTACTAACTCACAATTGACCCGCAATAACCCGTTTATTAAATGGGTTATAGATAGGTTAACACGAATATGACATGTTATTAAACCATTTACAACCTAGAGGTGAAAAATTATATATATATATTTGTATATAAAATTTTAACTGATGCTTTTAGATAGGGTTATTTATTTATTTCGCTAAAAATTCCTAGATAGGCTTCATCTCATAAGTTTTCACTTTTCAGAAAACTAAAGAAGCCACCCCCCACCCTTTACTCGTTTAGGGTTTTCACGTTTTGCTCTAACTCAGACCATCGCTTCTCACTCTTTTTCCGGCTTCCCCTTTCTCGTCTTGTTCTTATTTTTCTCTTTTGCTCCTCTTCTTGTTCTTCTTCTTCCCCTTTTTTTTTTTTCTCATTAGTCGTCGTCTCCTCCTCAGCGCTCGAAATCGTTGTGAGGCCATCGAACAAGAAGAGGCCGTCTAAAGCGTTCGATATTTTCATCTTCAGCTTAGCTTTGAGGCCGTCGAAGTCGTTGTGTCTCTCCACCGTTGCTTGTCACTTAGATATTTTGCCCTACTCCATCTCTTTTTTTTTTAATTTTTTTTTATTTTTTCACTTGATTTTCGTTTTTCTATGCATGTCTCTTTCTGGATTTATGATTTTGTGAGTTCTTTTCCTTTTTAATTTTTCATTCATTTTTGTTTTTGGGTTGTGGCTTTGAGTTTGGTTTTTTTTTCCCTGTCCGGGGCTCCTTTTTTTTTTGGTTTTTTTGTTCAAGTTCTGAATATTGTATTTGTTTTTTGTAATCTGATTATTTGGCTTTATGATTAGTTCATATCTGATCATTTTTCTTTTATAGCTTTTCAAGTTTTTTTTTTTTTTTGTTTTTCATTGTTCTCCTATGGTTTTGCAATTTCTATGTGATATGAACACTAAGTTTCAGTTTTTTAATATGTTTATTTTTAAAATTGTTTCTAATTCTTGCATTTGGTAATCGATTGATTACTGTGGCTTATGTTCATGTGATTGTTGTGCTTCATGGAAAAATCTAGAGCTTTATTTTTTAGTTTGTGAAAGTAATGCTTGTTTAATCTTTGGCAGTTGATATATTATGTTATTACGGTTAGTTCTATTGTCTTATATTATGTTATCTAATGGTTTTAGTGGTTCGATATATTATGTTATTGTTGGGTTTTTTAATGGTTTGATATGAGTTCTTTTGCTTTTTCGATTGTCCAGATTGTGCTTTTCTTTCAATCTATTTTTTTTCCTTATTTTCAGTTCTAAATTTTTGGATATTTTATGTAGAATGGAAACCTATCTTATTTCGTTGAATCCTCAAATGTTGACGTCAAAGTTGAGGAGATTGATGGGGTGAGCCTTAATAATGAAGGCGAGCAACGTACCATAAAAAGGAAAAGGAAGCCGACTTCAAAATTTTGTAGGTTTTTTAAGTTTCTTCCTCTAGGTGAGGACAAGAAACAAAGGACTAAGTGCTTAATCTACTTTGCACAATCTATTTTGGAGGTATTTTAAGTTTCTTCCTCTAGGTAAAAAGGAACAGGAAGCTGACTTCAAAAGTTAAGAGGGTTTTTAAGTTTCTTCTTCTAGGTGAAGACAAGAAACAGAAGGCTAAGTGCTTAATCTGACTTCAATCTATTTTGCTACTTATTAATTATTGGTATTGGCTACTTTAATCTTGTTTGGTATTGCTACTTTAATATTTTAGTAACATAGGGATATTTTAGATATTCATTGTGGTTAATTTCTAGACTTTTTAGTATTACTATGTCTTTTTAGCTTTAAATTTTGGATTTTAACAGGTATACTTAATGAGTTGCAAGTGAGTTATGCAGGTTTAAGGGTGGACATGACACTATGACACTATAATGACCTGTTTAGTAAATGGGTTACTTGTGTTATGTACATGTCGACCCTTTAGCAAATTAAAGGGGTCATGTTTGGGTTTCTTTCCTTGATACAAATATTAAATGGGTTTTGTTCGTGTCAAAGGTCGTAGGTTCACTAAGGGTCACAACACGACATGAATCCAACTAACCCACATGAATTGTCAGCCCTACCCTCAATGACCTTGAGCTGTAATTTGTTACCGACGTGGGACAAAACCTAATGAGCATGGCACGTTTACAAGGTACAATATTTAAGGAACTACTATTTACCTAACATAAAAGTGCAAACCACTTAAATTTTGCATATTTTTAATTATGTGGCAATAATTTTCGTTGATACGAAGTTATCACCGTAAAAAAAAATATTAAATTTTATATGTATCGTTCTATTCCTAAAATCTTTTTCCCCAAATAAGAACTTGGATCATTTATTAAATCTATTTATATATTTCTTTTATTTTTAATTTTTTTGAGAAAATACACTAAATAATTAACGTTTATGATAAAAAAAGGGGTGAAATAAGCAACATGCAAAGTATAAATCATGATTTAGAAGTTAAAAAACAAAAAAAAAAAACCTTATTTTCTACACAGCTAAGCCTAATTTAGCAATTTTTCTCACTTCCTTTCTTCCTCCTCTCCACCACTTCCTTTCTCTCTCTTGTCCAGTGAAAACCACAAATCTAGACACTAAGTCAAAGTAGTCATCATGGTCATCATTATTGACATCGGAGAATTAATCATTTTATTATTATTATTATTATTATTATTATTATTTGTATTTTAGCTTTATTTTGTTATTAGTTTGTCGTTGTTTATCTAATTAGTCGTTTATTGTAGTGATTATTTGTTATCATTTTGTTAGAGGGTTATAAATGCCCTCATAAGCTAATTGTAATAGTTAGACTCAAGGATGAAAATGTTATTGTTATTGAAGTTGTTGAGGTTTTGATTTATAGATAATGTCATGGACATTGTCAATGTCGACGGACATTTGAGAAAAAAATCGATATTATGAGAAAAACTTGTAATTTTTTCGTACAATTTTGCACAATGTTAAATAATCAATATAAAAGAACTAAGTTAATAACATAATTAATACAATATTGATCTAATATGAGAGCTATATTACTTACAATAAAAGGATTCTATCATTATATATATTAATTATGTTTAATATTATTTTATAGACTCATTGTGGACAAGAAGATCTTAAATTAATTTATGATACCTGGCATGTCTAACTAAATTTATGTAAAAAAAAACTTTTCTAAAAACTTTTAAAATACCATTACGTACTCATTTTTAACACCCCATTACTTCGATGCTAATCTCTATGAGTATCGTTTATATGGCCAAATCATCATCAAACTCAAGCTAATAATGGTTGGATCATACCTCTCTCCCTTTGCAAGGTTTGTGGTTGCGACCCCCTCAAGAACGGCTCCACTGTCCTTTTCCTTATAACACTGACAACAACAACGCCACCGACAAGAGGTTATGGGACTTCGGGCAAATTCATGCAAACACCACCATCGAAGTCAGAGAGTTTTGAGCTCAACCATCAGCACAATAATGTATCCTACATTCCTATGTCTAGGCCAACATTTGATGCCTGGTATTCTCACATACTTGTTGGCCAATGCATTGTATGACTTCATGACATTAATTGCATTATATAATGTTTCACAATCATTTGAGAGGTGTTTGATTATGTTAATTCTCATTTGAATGCATAGCTAAATGACTTGTGATTTTCTAAAGATGGATCTGGTTACAATTATAGTAGATGAGTTAAAAATTAGGAGTTCAATGATGGTATTAAGTCTACTTATGCTAAAAATGCCATTTTATGTGAAGTGAAGTTATGTATGTATTCAGAATAATGGTTAAAGGAGACTTTATGACAAGTAAAGAATCTCGTAGAATGTTATTAAGAATCATACAAGGTCTTTTATAAGAGGATGATACATATTTTAGTGGTCAGTTTACCTTAAAACTCTAAATAATTGACCTTTTTAGTATTCAAGTTTACAGATTTAATTAGGGTTTCAACAAGTTGAGAACTAAGTAAAGAACCATGTTATCCAACGTATGAGTATATTTGAAAGAGATTTAGAAATTTTGGTCTAGTTTTGATGAAAAACTATCAAAGTTTAGAACTAGTATTTTCAATGTATCAAAAATTCAGTGTGAGTGAGTACGCCTAAGTTAGTAAGGTAAATGACTGGCTATAGTTTAGCTACTAATTAGGGTTGGGTATAAGTGTTTTAGATACTAAATGGCTAATGTGTAAGCTACAAAAGAGGGATACTAATCAAGCAAATAAGAGAATACTTAAGAGTTAAGTAAAGTGAGGTATGTGTGTGGTACTTTAAAAGAAATTAAGCAAGTAGGTGAGCTCATTCAGCCCATCTTCTCCAAAATTTGACCATTTACTAGAGCAAAACTCCATTTTCAGCTTAGGTTTAAGTGGTGATAAGGAAGGAAAAACTGAAACTAGTTAAGGGTTTATTTTGGATGTTTAAAAGACCATAAGCTTAGGTTTTACCCTTTTGAAGTGGCGAAAATGAAATTGGAGGTGAAGAGTTCAATTTGCATCACTAAGGTACGAATTTGTGAACTATTTTTAGGTTTCTTTCCTTGGTTGTACAAATAGTCTTTGGGACATGATATGAGCCTAGTTTTAATTCTTCTCAAGGTTAGGAATCATGGAAAAATGACATAATAAAAGGGATTTGATTGTTGGAATAAAAAGTTTTAAAATTGTGTAACTTTAGAGAACTTGGGGTTGATTTTGATCTTGTGAATACCCTATACTTTTGTTTTTGTTTGCAAGTTGTTTTGATGAATTTTAAGCTTTGGAGAGTGTTAAAAATTAAGGAGAAATGCTGCCCAAATTGTTAGAAAAAGTTTTGAACCATTTAGAAACCAAAGTCTACTTTTGCCCTTAAAAAATAACTAGATTTGCCATGTTACTAATTTTTATATTTTTGATACTTTAAGGGACTTTTGGGATTAAGTTTGATATTTTATCCTCTACATTAGATGAATTTATGAGTTTAATTGCAATTACTATTCTTAGTAATATGTTTATGAGCTAAGTTCTTTACTTTAAAAAGAAAATACAAGGAAGTGTTAAGGGGTTCAAAAATAGAATATTTAGTTCTAGTCTACACTACCTTTCCTCTTATTTAATTTGGTTGCAACTATAAGGTTAGAAATGACATGTTTGTGGGGACATAGTCTTTCTTTGTTTAAGATTGATTTTAAACTTAAGATGAGCTCCTTAACACTTAAGTAAGTAGTATATGTTTATTAGTTTATTAACGAAATAAAAACACCTGTTTTCAAAAGGATCAGATGCCGAATCTGAAGAGGAAAAACCCTGACAATGGTTTACATTAATACAAGATAAGTAGAATTTTACCTGTATCACCATAAATGTTGTACATGTTTGTATGTTTGGTTATGATTTTATGGAGCATAAGTAACATAAGCATATTTTGATTTTGAGCATTATGCAAGCATGCATTATACATTAAAGACATTGTACCCAAAACATTCTTTAAAAGTTGAAGCATATAGGAAGAACTTTTATGAGGCCTTATGGGCTACTTGTGATAGGATGACATATTTAATTGAGTTAGTCTCGATGGAGGCTACTTCACTGTATCGTCTCAATGGAGGCATATAGTTTTGATATGTTGTCTTGATGGAGACCTATAGACCTTATTGTTATCTTGATGGAGATTGTCTTGACGGGGACTTACGGTGTGGAAAGCCACACGATGGCATTTATGGTCCAAAGGAATCGACGGAAGGAAACCTACCAATTATAGGAAGCCCTAAAGAAAAATCGCGCATATGTTATGTTTCATGCAAAATGGCTACAATGTAAGTTTCCAAGAAAAAGAAAAGCATGATTTATATGGGATCATTCAAGGCATAGTCATTCATGTTACATGTTAATTCTACCTACTGGGCATAAGCTCACTTAGTTATGGTGATGTAGGCAAGGAAAATTCTCAACATCAGCAGTAGGATGCTAGATAGTTGGCTAGCGCTCTCCTCTTAGCCTATGGGTTTGTATATATGGACAAAGTTGACCTGTCTTAGAACTTTTCACTACTGCTTCTTTTTAAATGCCTTTTGATGCTGTAGTTATGACATAGCTGATTTCATTTGGAGATTTGTATTATATTGTGAATATAACATCAGCCAGTTTAAGTTTGTAAAGTAAAGTTATACTCTAGTTATATAAAGAATTTCAAAGGTTCAAATTTTCACATTTTTTTATATTAACCTTATATACTTAATGTTATAATTGTAAATAATTAAGAATAATAAAACTTAATATAAGTATGTTGTGTATTTTAAACATACATTAAATGGGTGTTACATAACAAGGTCTTTACGCCATTTCTCGGCCACACCAATAGTTCCACCTTCAATCCCAGCGAGTTTATTGGCGACGACAAATAAGATTTTGACCTTGAGAATATTTTTTCACCCCCCATCCAATCTGTTGATGGTACTATCCTATTCATCTAGTTCTGGTTTCTGCCACAATGGGAATGAGTTCAGTGGTAGCGGCAAGTTGCAGCTCCGTGGCGGCGTTGGTTTGAAAGATCCTTTTCCACCACCTGCAACTGATGCTTTGAAGTAAGAAACATGTAGGATAATTGATTTGGCCCAAAATGAGAAATGCCCAAATCACATTTGGAAGCCCAATGAGGAAAACAATGCCTTCTTGTCGGATTTCTACGTTTAGACAACAAATTGATTCGAATAAAGTCTCCAATTCTAGCATGCATAGTGGCTTTCTTCAAAAATCCAAGCCTACTTTGCCTAAAGTTAGATCACCAACTCTTGGTTAAATGATGAAATCTGTTTCGGACTGATATGATTATGAAAAAAAAAAAAAACAATTTTGGTGATCCAATGGGGCAATGAACTTACTAGATATGACATTAGTGATGAGGAACAGTCTATGGATTAATTTGTTTTGGATATAATTGACACAATATAGATGATTCAATTGGTCTTGATTCAATTGTTGAAAATAAGATTGTGGATTCTTTAGGTGTGATTGATGTTGAAAACTTGGGTCATGAAATTGGTCTTGGATTGATCATGAAATTCAAAGTGAACCAACAAGTCAAGTTGTTGAAAAGATTGGACCAATTGAAATACAACTTGAAAAGTCAAAAATTGAGAGCATTGTTTTTGAATATTTGAAGGTGAATCCACTAATTTTTTGTTAATCAATTTGTCGTTGTAATTTTAATTGATTTTGCGTATTTCAAGACCAAAAGGGCAAGCTAGCGTTGATGATGAATCACTTTAGAAAGTTTTGCATTTTGATGTATCATTGTTTTGGTTCCTTTGTGAGTTTGGGATGTAATTCGATAAAGCTATTTAGTTGAGGTCTAGCATTCCCATAAGTCAAAACTATGGCCTCCTCTCTTTAGAGCTTCCTTGATTCCATATATTGCACTAATGGACTCATTTGCTACAAGTTCATTTCCATGTGCTTCTATCAAACTCAAGGGCAAGCTCTTTTCATAGATGGGGTGGACTGATGTAGGAGATTTAACTGTTTTAATCGTATTTATATTTTACCTTTATTTTATTATTAGTTTATTATTATCATTTGTCTAATTAGTCATTTATTGTAGTGAGTACTTGTTATCATTTTGTTAGAGGGCTATAAATACCCTCATAATCTAATTGTAATAATTAGACTAGAATATAAAGAATTAAATACAAGTTTGAGTGTGTTCTCTCCTAGTTGGGAGATCTTCCCCTTTAAGGGGCTTTTCTTAGGTGGGTTTTTTTAATCCTTTGCCTAGGTTAAGTCGGTCAAATAATATCTTCCAAATTCCTATGTGTCAATTATTATCTCTAAAGTCAAAGCCATAGCTGATTCATTTGTCACAATTAAGGAAAAGCTTGAATTGAGGCATAGAATCATTCTATAATTGACATATGATGGTCTTTCCTCCTACACTGACGCCATTGCAACTGTCTCTATCCTCTAGTTATGCATTGGCTGCCGTAGCCTTTTTTTCTCTGAGTGTTGAAAATGTCACAATTGAAGAATGTGGGGATGAAACTAAAATTTTTATAGAATTGCTTACGATAAATGCAAAATGTTCTGTTTTTCATGTGTTTTTTTGTTAAAATCTTTTCGGCCTAATTGGACACTAGTTTTGGACCTAGTTGGTCTTTTAGTTCTCGGCTTGGTCAAACACCTAGTCAGATGCTTGGCTGGGAACCTAAACACCTGGTCCTAGACCTAGTTGGCCAATTTGGACACTTGATCTTGGACCTAGTTAGCTGTAGCTGGACACCTAGCCTTTTCTAGCCAGATGCAGCCTTATTAGACACTTGAGTCACTTCACACGCTGTAGCCTTTTCTAACACTTTGGTTGCTTAGTATGTTGTGGGATTTTTGGACACTTGAATATCTCAACCAACCTTAAATTTTCTAACCCTTAGGTTTATTTGTAGGACATAACCTTTTTAAGACACTTGGTCCTAGACTTGGTTGGTCTATTTGGACACTTGGTCCTAGACTTGGTCATCTCGCTAGTCAAAAATAGCCTTTTTGGATACTTAGGTTGCATAGTCGGTTGTAGCCTTTTTTCTAACCTTTAGATTAGTAGGTCGTAGCCTTTTTGTCCATTAAACCTCTCCACAGGCCTTAGCCTTTTTAAACCTTTAAGTCGTTTGGTTGACTATAGGTATAGACACCTAGTCATACACCTAGTCAGCCTATTCAGACACTTGGGCATAGATTTGGTAGGGTGTAGATGAATACCTAGTCTTCTTAGGCCTATCGTAGTCTTTTTGGACCTTAGGTCTTTTGGTCGAATATTGCCTTTTCTAACCCTTAGGCTTTGGGTAGGTCATATCCTTTTTGGACCCTTAGGTCTCTTGTTCAATCATAGCTTTTTCTAATCTTTAACTTTATTTAAAGGTCATAGCCTTTCTAGACACCTAAACCTAGACCTAATGGCTTGTTTAGACACTTGGTTCTAGACATGTTCGATCGTAGTGGAACACTTGGTCTTCTTTAGTCCATCGTAGCCTTGTTAGATCCTTATATTTTTTAGTAGACCATAGCCTTTTTGATCACCTATACCTAGACTTGCTCGGCCTACTCAAACACTTGATTTTAGACCTAGTTGGTTGTAGTCGACACCAAGTCTTATTTGGTTGTAGTAGTCTTTTTACACTAGGTCTCTTAGTTAATCATAGCCTAATCTAACCCTTAGGTTGAAGGAAGGTTGTAGCCTGTTTGACCGTTTAGTCTCATGGTAGGCCTTAGCCTTTTTAGACCTTTAGGTTTCTTGGTCAGCTATAGCCTTTTGAACCATTAGGTCTCTTGGTCAGTCATTTAGTTCTCGGCTTGGTCAAACAACTGCTCTACCTAGTTGGCCATTTGGTTCTCGACTTCCTGGATACTTGATTAGACCTAGTCAAACTCTTAGTTGGACACCTAGTCAAACTACTAGCCATGGACCCTAGCATGACACCTACTCTTGTACCTATGGTCTAGATACTTAATTGGCTAATAAAATCCTTTTAGTCTTTAGACCTTTCTAGGACTTGTTGGGGAAAGAGGTAAATTTGTTGGAAAGGCATGGTGCACTGCTAGTGCCAAAACATTGATCCCTAGAAGTGGCACAACACTACGTGTGGGGGCATATGGTGGTCAGACTCCATATTTTCATTGGTTCCATACTTGCTAGAGACAGTTGTGTTTTCCACTTCCATTGTATTCACTGGTTCTAGTTTTCGAAACCAATGGTTATTAGTACTGTTTATGATCCCCAATAGGTGTTTGGCATTCTTGCTATCATATAAAGCTCTCACATTCTATATTGTTAAGAAAAAATGAGTAACAGTGTAAAGCTCTCTTACATATTGTAATGGCTTTGACTAAAATTGGTTTAAACCGTTTCCTCCTAAACACCCTATATAAATCCCTTACATTAGTTACTAATGCTAACTCTCTTATGATATATTTTTTTTCACATAGCAATATTTTTGCTTTACCACAAATGATGATAAGCAACCAAGAATATATGCCATGTTACTTTTACATAAGGACAATAATGTCAATGTCAATAGAGTTATTAAGGTTTTAATTTACATAATGTCGATGTTGATAGATATTTAGAAAGAAAATGGATTTCTTGAGAAGAACTTATTTTTTTCTTAAACCTTCAGGTTAAAATAATCAATATCATTTAATTTTATCCGAGTTAATTAATTAATAATACGTTTTGGTTTATTATGAGAGTTTTATCTCATTACATGAAAGGAAATAATTATAATTCTCTTTATACTATGATTCTAATATTATTTTACGTACTCATTAGAAACAAGATACAATAATATAATTGACTATACAGAAAATGATCACCAAACATATAGAATACATAAAAAAAAAATCAACTACCAAACATAATAAATTACATAAAAACTTTAAATGTCTTAACAATCAAAAGGAGTTTCTAGCAAGTCGAAAAGCATTATGTAGAAACTGATCGTAATCTAAACAATACATTTGTCAACTGGATACTACCCTTGAATAGTTCCAGAGATAATTGTTAATATGCCATGTGTATGATTCTTGATCTCTTTATTCTTAACTTTAAAATTGGATATTGTCGATTTATCTAACTTAAAAAGTAGTCTACCTGGATTTGTAATGTTATCTTATTAATATGTGGTAAAAGATACACAAGTACATCAAAAAAACTTTTTTAGTTTTGTACTTTTGAACTCGACCTATTTGAGAACTATGAGGAATATTTTAACCATAAGAATTTTGGTTAGTTCTTAAGCTTATAGAGCCAAAACTCAAAGCAATATAATCTTCATCAGTTTGACTCATTTGAGTGACACTACATTTTCTTATATGTTGGTTTCCAATTGCCTTAATACTTTCACCTGCTGCCCTATAACCACAATTTTCATCTTGTGCAGCATGCGTAAAATCTTCTTCTCTAATGAATACACTCAAAGGTACTTGACTTGATATTGTACATGAAGTTTTGAAATATTTATTAAAAATCTTTTCCAACATTTTCTTATATGTTGTTTTCCAATTGTCCTAATACTTTAACCTGCTGCCCTATAACCACAATCTTCATCTTGTGCAGCATGTGTAAA